>JAWLRI010000563.1:8484929-8529979 GCA_034781795.1 Crypturellus tataupa | reverse complement strand
GTGCAGGGGGGTTGGACTAGATGACCTCTAGAGGTCCCTTCCAACCTGAGGCATTCTGTGATTCTATGATTCTATGATTCTATGATTCTATGATTCTATGATTTGAATACAGCTTTGTCCCTGTCTCATTACATGACCACACAGGATCTCACAGGGAGAAGTCACCACTCTGCATTTGTGCAGCATGCAGCAGAACAGGACATCTCAAAGGCCTAAAAACTAACATAAACAAAATAAACAAAGACCCAATGCTGTATAGTACCCAAAATAGACAAACTCAACAGCAACAAAACTAAAAGTAAGGTTTTAGGAAGAGAAAATGACTGGTTTAGGTTACATATTTGATATCCAAAATGAAGTTTGTGGAAAGCATTTACTTAATTCAGCACTGAACTCAGGAGAAATGCCATGTCTGAGTGATAATCACATAAAAAGTGATCAGAAAAAAATAAAAAACATAAGCAAAATAGACAAGGACACACACTAACTGCACCATCTTGCACTACAGTTGTGTAGCAAGGCCTCTAACCACTTTCCCAATATAAAGCAATTCCCCAAGCAGCTAGAATTTGGCAAGATTTCCTTTTCTGTTTTACGGCAATACAAGTTGTAAGCTTAAGCTAAATTCTATATATCATCAATTATGAAAACCTGCTAATTAAAGTTCTTTTTGGAAGTCTACAGGAAAGTTTACCTCTCTAATCACCTTCTCTACTCTTATTCACTTGTACAGACCACATACACGTGACACGAGACACCAGAAGAGAACAAATAAGCACCAAAGAAATACTGACATCTACCAGAAAGCAAAGCAGCATAATAAGCTATAAACCAAATCCCAAGAAGTAACTAAGTAACTAAAGACAGCCAAGAGCATACATGATACATATGCACAATATTGTTGACGCATTTCCTCTTCTAAGCAACTTGAGCTATTTCCATCCAATATTGATGGAGCTATCTGCTCTTACCTCTTATCTGTTATCCTTATTTTGGTGGTACAGAAAACCTACCACATAGGGTAGTATCAGATCCATTATGTGACACTTATGAAAATCTATTTGGTTGCTGGAAGGAAGAAAAATGTGGTTACAGGGAAAATGACTTTAGATAGTGAACTGCAAAATACTAACAAGTATCCTAAATAAGAGCTATTCACATGAATGTTCTTAATCACTACCTCTTTCCTCAAGTAACTCAGATGAAACAACTGCAGTCTCCCAAGAACTAGCCCTGAGTAAAACAGAGCCCTGAACTTCCCCAGCAATTGACTCACTCTTGTAAAGCAGAAGACGGAACCTGGGTACTAGGCCAGGCCAGTCTGACTGATTTTTTTTTATGCTTTAATTAGAGGAGCATAATTTGTGAAATATCAGGTACATGATGATGGGAACAAGAATGAGTGGGTGAGTGGATGAGGGGCACTAGCACCATTATCACCACTTGCATTTATAATAGTCAACTTTTACTGACTACCCTCCAGCAAGAGCTCATTAGCTTCACAAGTGAAGGATAAATTTGCTTCGGGAGGCTTGGTACTTTCATTAGAGGTCTCCAAAAACATCTCAGTAATGCATCAAAACAGACACGCACATAGCTGATCCTTCTGTAAAAGGGATACATGGACTAGATGCTATCCTCATGTCCTATCAGGCCAATGATTACATGAAATGAAGGTGCTTTGATCTGCTTAGCTTTGAGCCTCACAGTGAGTTAGTTCTTCTCACCATATGCTCCACATCATCAAAAAAGATTCTAAAAAGATACACAATCCCCGATAAGGCGAGACATCAGCAAATAGATAAGTAGACAGGAATCACAGGAAATGCACCCTAAACCTTTGGATACTTAAGTTTTTGATTCTCTTCTGATACAAACCAAACTCTTTAATTCAGAGAAAATGCCATAACAGAGTCCAGGATCAATTCAGACAATCCCTCCAAACCATAAGTCTGAAGGCCCACAGGAAGGTGAATGAACTACTTGTTATTTATTTATTAGTGCCTCAGGCCTCCAAAGAAAAGCAATGCTTGAGTGACTGAATACTCAACCCAGAAAGACATGACAATGATTTCCCAGCTCCATCAGTGCCAGCAAATCTTATCAAGAAGACTTTGCCCCAAACAGCAAATAACTAGAGCAGAGAAAGAATAAGGTGTTAAGCTAAAACTTATATCACATTATTGCTGAAGCTAAACAATGCCAGAGGAAACCAAAACCTGAATTTTCAGAAGTTAAATTTTTAGTCATGCATGCAAATAAAGGTCAGATCATCAAGAAATGACTAGTTTGCACAACAGTCTTTTGAAACAAATGTAGCTATTCATGTCACAGTAAGACTGAACAAAAATGGTGAACTTTTAGAAGTGGCTTTTGTTTGTTTATCCAAAAAGGGCACACAATATTCAAGAAACTCCACTTCTGGAGTCACTTGATAGTTGTCTAAAGGACTTGAGTGACATATGGTTTCCAGCTTAGTGCAGTTGTTCTGAGCATATTTCAGTTTAAGTAGTAGTCTCAATCAGCTAAATATTATTTCACAGCTCTTGACATATGATACATATGATACATATGAATACTTAAAACACCAAGTTACAAAAAGTTTAAAAGCATCATAAAACTAATTTGCAATTAACTTAAATAAAGTAGCCAGGTATTTCTCCTTCTTCCACCAACTAAACGGGTGAAAGATGCAAAGTTACTTTACTTTACAGCAAGGATGTTTTTCCACTTAAAGAAAAAAAAGAGAAAAGAGGGCTTTGGCTACTTGATGACTTCTAAGCTTTACTGCCATGGGTAAGACATAGGTAAGACATGTTATCCTATCTCTGTCAAGTACATTTGATAAAGACAGACAGCTGGCCAGATGCATGCTTTTTCTAACATATGGCCCAATTACCGTTAAGGCTCCAATTCAGCTTTTCCTCCGCACCTCACTCCCCTCTCTTTTAATCAATTACCACAAATAGCCCCAAGAGCCTTGGCTCACATACTTATTTGATTACTTAGCTGCCCAAAGGTGTCTACTCAATAAACAAAGTAAAATATGACTCAGCACAAGCATCTTCTTTTTCCTATGCCTCGCATACTCGGCCCACTAGGAGTTAAAAATAACACCACCACCACAAATTCAAATCAATTCCATTAGATTCCCTCCAGAGCAGCCATCACTAGAAATACCATTAATAAGAGATTCTAGAGGAAACTCTGAGGGACCAGGAATGCAAGATTCAGTAAAGAATCTTATGGGCCAAGTTACTTGATAACGCAAATACTGCTCATTTAGAGCTTCAAAGCTCAATTTGTTGGAGTTGTTCCAGCCCTTGGGATTACTGCTTCGCTGTTTGCAGATTCCAGCAGCTTTAGGAGGGTGATCTACTGCCACACCTTTCTACACATGTGGCCTGCATGGCTGCCTCTACTACCTCTTCTTATCAAGAAGTTACTGAATTCCCTATAGGCTACAAGGTCAAGTCCATAGCCTTAAAGCATTATTTTATGCCATTTTTCTTGATACATTACCTTAGACTTAAGCAGTAAAAAATAAAAGTGTGAAGCAATATTTGCAGAAGGCCAACTTGGAGTCATCAAAGATCTAGTTAAAAGAGCAGCTAAATAGAAGACACAAGCCAGGGCCCATAGCTTGATCTCCCACAAGCACCCAACTCCCACCCTTTTCCCTGGGGACATTAGCAGTAGGATGCATCATGCATCTCATTATCAGCAACAGATGTGTAACGGCCCTCTGTGCATTTTTTTTTCTTTTGCTTTACGGTCTTTCATATACATATAAATACATATACATATCAGTTACGATGTACATAGTTGCTACAAGGAGTGATGTGCTTTCAGAAAAGCAAAGACTGATGTTTCTCACAGAAGTGATAAATAAAAAAATAGAAAAAAATGCTGAATAAAAAAAATAAATCAAGAAAGACCTGTTTACACAACACAAGACAGGTCTAAGACTCAAAGGTCTGGCTAGTCTTTAAACTCACAAACTTGATGGACATCTCTGTTTCACAGGATTTATCCTGTTTTTGAAAATGGTAACAAGGAAAGGGAAAATATTAATTTTATACTCAACCTGAAAATATAATCATACATACTGTTTCTTCTTACTACTGAATTCACAAATATTACTTACAGGTGAGTTAAATAAGCCAACCTGCTGAGCTTCCTATGGCAAAAGTAGTTCTACGTAACAGAAAAGGGTAATAATCAACCTGATGCCTGAAGCACAAACTCAGAAATGAAGAAAACATTTATTCAAATCTGGTCTTCAAATCTTCATGAAGATTCAAATCTTCAAAAAGAGTGTTGTTAGTGAGATGTACTACAGACATGTTATCACTTTCCAAAGCATTAGAAAGTGGACATGGTTGGTAGCCTAATGGTGTTGGATACCTGTGATCCTAACTTCTATATAAACCAGTTCTAAATTGAGGTATTTTAACTTCCAATTTCGTATTTTACAGCTGTGGAATCTGCGAGAAGTTTAACTCCAATATCAGCCCTTTGATGAAGGCCTTGCAATCATGATAGAATTGCAGGTTTGAAGTTGGAAGGCCTGACAAGTATAAAAATATGACTAAGTTAAAAATAATGTGATTATACACATAGCGCAGAGCCTACACAAATCCAAAACAAAAGTCCTGAAGTATGTAATACTAATCTTAACAGGAATTTTCTCTGATACCTATGGATAACTCATCATATTATCTACTCAAGTATAGGCATCCAGACAGTCTAACCACCCCCACATCTCTCAGTCTCAGGCCAGCATCACCATAGCCTCCAATTGCTCTTCTTACCACACTGTTAGTGTAATAAAGCAATTTGAGTAAACAGTTTTTTATTACTATTGCTTCCTTCATTGGACAAAGCAGTAAAGCCCAAGTCCATTTCAGCTCATTCAACATGAACAGATTATAATTTGTTTCATTAAGAAAAAAGGTAATTAAGCACCTATGAACTAAGAGGATTCTACCTTGTGCACAGGATGTTATAGATTCCTCTAGCTTCCTCCTACCCACACCAGATGGTTAAACAGTAGTCATGTCAGGAGCCAGAGATGTCCAGGCTTGAACATGCTTCACAATGGAAACAAAATTGCTTCCCAATGGAGAAAAAAAAGCAAACCACATGATCTACATTTGTTATCTATTTAAAATACTTTTATTTGTTCAAATAGTATGAGGTGGGGAGGAGAGGAAAAAAGACATTCATAACAGTATAGTCATCTTTTAAATCTGGACCCAGCTAGATGCAGACTATCAAACTGAAATGGTTTTGAATGGTTTTAATTCCAGTGTGAAAAGGACTATGTAGATTCAAAGCAGCATCATTTACCTTCTGGCATTCCATGCTAACTAAACACAAGCAGATGAAAGAAACCTGTGATGCAGTAAATGGCAAAAACAGGGACAGAAAGCTACTGAGGGAGAGGGTGGAGACACCTGTCCTTCTATATTGAAGAGAAACACTTCCTAAAATTTTAATAAATAAGCATCATTCATCATTTAACATAGTCATAAGAATTTGTCTTAGGTAGTTTAAACAGTAACTTCTACTGTTAACACAGACAGGGAGGTAGAAATGACTCCCTATTCACATTAGCCTTTCTGGTAACCCAATAAAACAAAGAGAAAAAAAGATGAGATATCAAGTTACATACACACACACTTCCACCCTAAAGAGCAAGGCTTTCTTTAGATATTTGTTCTGCTGTTACATTCCTCTGCTGCTCACTGAACTGATTCACCAAAATCAAAATCCTTTCATCAATTTCTTTTCCTAACAGGAATATTTGATGCCCTGGACTTCAGCTAGCTTTTAGATCAAAAATGAGAAATAATGAATAATAACGAAATTAATCTTCAGAATGAGAGAAGTTAATGCCCTCAGAAAAAGGGGGGTGGGCGTGGGGGGAAGAGTTAGGAGAGGTAGTGAACGCATTTCATTTGATTTTTACAGGACTGATGTACTTGCCTGTAAGCATATTAAGTCACATCAATATACGCAGCTAATGAAATAATTAGTTGTTAGAACAACTACCTTATGTTTGCTTAGAGGAACTCTGTTTTAATGAGGTAAGCAATTCAGAATTAGGAGGATATCCTTAAGAAACAAAATTTGTTTCTGCTCCGGGAACGCTCCCCATTGTCAGGGAGCACAGATCCACAGCAACACCTAGTGTCCACAAGGAAGCACGGCAAGTCTCGGCCACTTCCAAATCCCACTTGGAATTGCCCTCGGGGCTTTTTACCCACTTCATTCTATTTGAAGCTGTAATTAGGTGAGAGAAACCATGCTGAACGGGTGCTTCATAAGCCCTGCTGGTAACTTAGTGCTCCCAAGGTTTATATTGTCCCATGACAAACTGAATTTTGCAATCATGCTTCTTTAGAGTTAGGCATATAAGAGTGTCAGGTCACAAAAAAAAAAAAAAAATTTTGAACTGTCTGCTTTATATCATGAGAGAACATGTTAAGAACCGCAGCAAAGACAGCAAAGGGAAGGCTCAAAAGACGTAAGTACAAATAGCGCTCACTGAAAGTGTCTTTTTATGTATAGTTCCAGATGTAACAATTCAGAAAAAGACTGAGCAGAGGAAAGAATGTTTAGGTCTGTTCTTATAAGGAAGGAGTCAAAGGAATATGACAAGCAAGACTCAAAATGAGTTTGTGGCAGCACAGAGGGACATGGTGGGAAAAAAAGGCTTTGTGTCCTTACCTTTAATTTGATCCACCTTCTTTCCATGGATTATAGGAGGGAAAAGAAAAAAAATCTGGTAGTCGAACAGTCTAAGAAGCATAAGAATTGGCTTTGAATAGAAATCTGCTTTTCTCCTAGCAGAAATGAGTGCAATGGAAGCATCTTAACTTTCTGTGCATATATACACAACCACATCTATTTCTTCAAGTTACACCTAGTCATTGACATCAGAATAGAATGTAGCTCTAGAGAAAAGTCAGCCCTTCCCTAGCCGAAGTCAAAGGAGTCGCAGAGTGTTAATAAACAATTAATGAAGCAGAAAGGCAAAGGGTATTTATCTTGCATGAAAATTTTAGATCAGAACATGAAGTGAATCTCAAGTTACTTCATAAAACAAAGCAGTCCAAATTAATGATAGAGAAAATACTGTGTCAACACTGAAAAAAGTCGTAAGACTAAATTGTTATTAATTTTATCGTCTAAACTGTAGTTAGATCTTAGCATAAAGGAAAAGTAGTTCTCTTGAAGGATTCAGGGCTTCTCTTTTTTCCAAATAGGTAACAGGTTATGTATTTGAATACTTTTTATAATTCAAAAAAAAAAAAAAAAAAAAAGGATTGCCAGAGGCAAAATTGAGGCCACCTGTGTATCATATATATGGATCAGCAACTTTTGAACCCAGACAATTGCTTCCTCCTTCAAGTGCTGAGTCCGGATACTCCAACACTGCTGCAGCCTTTATCTTTCCTCCTATGTTTCTCTAAAGTAAAATGGTAAAATAAATATCAATCCCTGACGCAGTTGCAGTCAAAGGCACTAAGCTCAGCAAAATCCACAAAGCAAAAATTCAGTCAAACTCGAATTTCCCAATGAAGTGAAAACCCATAAGAGAGAGGACTTGCCTCCTTTTAATAAAAAGTTTCCTTCCAGTTTCAACGCACTGATTTCCCGAAACTGAAGTCAAAGCAGTCTCTCAACTTCCTTCCCCACTTCGCTGCTCCCTTCAACCACCCTTTCCCAATTACGCTGCTCTAACTTTCTTTTTATCCAATGTAGTTGAAGCCTTAAAAGCAGAAGTTACATCAATAGCAAGTTTGGTCACCACTTTAAGATGTTGCCTGTGTACTAAAACAGAGTGATGGAGTAAAAAGTTACATTGCTCTTGTACATATAAACTCCTATAGATCAAATCCTAAGAGTAAATGCTTATGTTCTTTAAGGGCATATACATAGGAAAGTTTCTACTTTTTAATCCAAGTTTTCTACTTTTGCATCCTTCATTACATTTAGAGAATTACAATCTAAACTTAAAACACTATAGAATGATTTAACAAGTCCTACAGAAATACAGTGTATGGATGTTTTATTATATTCGATAAGTTTAAGAGTAATTACCATGTCATTATTACTTTTCTGTAGACACCTATAATTTTCTTATTAAATGCTATATGTGGATCTCCTTAAGCAAGAGGAGTTTCTCTAAATCTAAAACTGTAGGTTCATGCACTGTAGCCTTAATTTCTTGGAAACTCTTGCCATAGGTCTCACTTGACTGTCAAACACTGCAAGTGGATCCTCTGCTAGGACCAGCTGCCCAAGAATGCTCCAAGTCCTCAGTGCTACTGCACATTCTGGTTGCTTGGAGGACAGTGAGTGTCCCTACTCACTGTCCTCCAAGAGGCATCAGTCCCCAGATTGCACCGTACAGCTGCGAAGCAATCCAAGCAAGGAGCCACCCACTCAGGTCGCTGATGTCCACCTCCTATTCAAAATGATCCCACAGTTCTGCTTTTCTTGCACTTTACCCTTGAGGGAACATCAACAGCCTTGCCAGTCTAGGGCACAGTTTACAAGACAGGCTATTAACAAACTCGGCAATACAGAGTAGGGTTGGGGCTTTACATCCACTGCTAAGCAGGACTGGGGGGCACAAAGAGAACAGCAAGAAAGGCCTTGTCTCCAATCCCATGTGGCAAAACTTCACATTGGGTTTAGTAACTCACTTCTTGCTCAATGCTTCTCAGATTACTCAGGGACTAGCTAGCACAAGGAAAAAGATAAATCCTTGTTTCTCTAAAATCCATCCCCTACTACAATTCAGGCAAGAATACAAGCAAAAGAGTGAATCAAGGTTACAAAACGCGTCACCTTGCTAATATTCTCACACTACCCCGCACTCTAAATAACATGAAGGCAGTTTTACTGCATCTTGATGCTGCGACCCACCTTTCTTGTCTCCTCATTTAACACCAACGGCAGTCGCATCAGTTCCAGGCAGGGATTAGTGCAAGCACTTTGGCTACAGACATCTCAAACTTGATTCCCTTCTGTGTTGTATCTGCACTAATGCAGTATAATCTCAAACCTATTCAATCACCAAAAGCAACAGCTGGCTCATAAAAAGGCATGACTAGTGTTCATACCCTGACTGCTTCCTTATAGAAGAGGAGCTTTACAGAAAAAATTTGGCTTTTAAATCATAGGTAACAAAAGACTTGATAACCTGAATGGCGACTTTTAACTCACTACGCTGATAGCACAGTATATTTTGTTGCAGCTCTGACGGTGTGATCTCAGAAGGAAGGTAATGCTTTGTTTCATGGAATGACTGATTTTTAATACTCATTCACTGATAAAAAAATAAAACAAACAAAAATCAAGAGCCCCACTTTCAGACACTCCACAAACAGCAGAGACTGAAACCCTAAGCAAGTAAAAGCATTCATTTCTTTATCATGTCAAACTCAGGGCACTGCATACATAATGAAGTATCATTAAGGATATTTGTTACTGCAGTGCAGAGAAAATAAATTACTTAGAAAGAGCACAAGCATCAGGAGCACACAAGATGGAGGAAGAGAAGCTCCTCATTTCTGTCCTGAAGGACAACAGCTGGGTACTGGGAGAGCAGATACCAGCTCTGCTAGGAAGACATTGTGTCGGTAGTGATGTAATTTAGTAGTCTGTGCAGTCTATGCAATGTTAACATCTACATTCATTCTTCACCATACACAAGTCAGAGCAAGCGAAATAAATAAATAAATAAATAAAAGCTAGACACACAAGCAATATGGATCAAACTCACATTAGGTCAAAAATGAGACTTCACAAAATATATTTTTAAAAAGAACAGTAACGGTTTTCACGCCCAAGGAGACAGTTGATATTGTTTTGATTCTTTCCAACTGTATTACTTGGTGCAATATATTTTACCTCTTTAAGAGGTCAGCTTCCTTAAAACTAGGAGTGCATTCCTCATTTTTTTTAGAAACTGAAGCAATTAAGATGTTTCCATTCCCTTGCAGCATAAAAAATTCAGAGAGTATTACACTAACAAAGAACAATTTCCATTTTCATTACTAACAATAGTATGAAGGTGGTATAACCTTAAACTCTTAGTGTTTTCTAGCATCTCTGTCATCCCATTAAAGTCAAATGCAACATCAGAGCTCCTCTGCAACCAGTGACCTTTTCTCTATTGCTTTTTTAATGCTTACCAATAGGTTTAAGTGATTTAATGCATCTAAACTGGAAGTAATTGCAAAAGTGCACATAATATTTGAAAAGTACTGTTTAGAAAATGCTCTGTAGTATCTCATCTGTAGGCTAGATCCTCATCCTAAAATGGGCATCCTTATCGAAACCAGCTACCCATTTACACATCGAGGACTGGATGAGAACTTGAAAGCCGCCTTCTAGGACACCAGTTGCAGTCAAGCAAAGTTCAGAGTGAGAACAAAGGACAACTATCAGCAACATTAAACAGTAAAAAATAAAATTTACAAGTTTCATGTGCATGACTTCTGATAAAAAAGAGAGTATTTCAGCTGTGGAATAGACTCATCTAGTGTGAATAATACACATTTAAACAAAATAGTTCCTTGGAATTCCTTGGGGTACATTTAGAGATATGCAATATTTCCTCAAATAGTCACGGAATTAGAATAATCATGACTTTCCAAAATGCACCATCTCCTCCTTAATAAAGCACACAGTACATTCCCAGTAGCAAAGTTTACATCTATGAATATCAGATTAGCAGCTTTATCCATTTCTACTTCCTTTGGATCCTCAAGACCATTATTTTAATTATTTCATTTTCCTCTCAATTCTTCACTCCCTATGACTTAGAATAATATAGAGTAGTAGGAAAAAAAAACACACCCACCCACCCACACACAAATAGTACTAGAAAGCACTTCAAACTCCGTCAGCCACAAACAAGGAGGTAGGTTTAACTGAGTCTATAGTCAAACAAGAGATCATCAGGTTTTTACATTTCCATTGCTAGACCAAGGTTCCAGAAGGTGGAATAATGACACTTGAGAATTCACAGATAAATGATGATTTTAAATGTAAAGTCAAAAGAGAAAAAACAGTATTACAGAAAGATCTTCCAATAAGTTTTCCGTAGAAATGAAGCATCTATTTTTCCTGTCTTTCTACATACTGAAAGTATGACTGGTTGAATACACACATTTCTTATGTTAAATGAGATATTTCACAGACTTAAACCTACTTCTCTTACCTTCACATAAGTCCTCACAAGAAGAAACTCATAGGATCAATGAAATTCTACCCTCTGCTTCTAAAATTCTCATCTAACACTTCCCACACTGGAAGACAGGATAATTAACACCACTTGCCTGGTGGTGAGTGTTCTCCATGTGAGAGAAAACATTCAGCTGTAGGTAGAAATGTAAAGATGCTTATCTCCAGAAATATGACAATCTAAAGTTGTAATTCCAGACTTAAAATGTTGCATTTTTAGTGGCATCCCAAGACAGCATACTACAATACAGAGTGCCCAAGAGATCTGGAGGTAGGTGTGAAGCTTCTCTGTGAAAGAAAGACCTTGCCTCTCCACCTACCTCAGAAAAAGAAAGAATGTAAGAATTAAAGCAGATTAGGAGACTCTTTTAGGCAGCTTAAAACCCTCATGTACACATTGCCAAGCCAAGTATTTATGTCATAAGAAGTCTCCCAGTTACCTCTCTCCTGTTACTGTTCTCAGTATTGTATAAAGCTGCTTAGTCTACAAAGCTGATTGTCAATGGAATCCCAATTTGAAGAGCTCTTTCACAGTTTGGAAGGGTTGCAACTCCTACGTAGGGAGGTCAAGAGGTTACTACAGCAACCGATGAATATCCATGACGAAGGAGGAGAAGGAAAGTCTTGCAAGTCAGATTACACTCTCTCATACCATTCCGCTAAATCACAAGTAATCATAACATCACAGAGCCAGAAGGACTAAAGAATCCCCTGCTCACTGAGGCCATTTTGTTCCTCAGTCAACTGTGTGACACTACTGCGGGTTACAGGACAGTCAGAGGTGGCATCTGAGCAGGACTACTACATACAGATTTATATGCTATGTATACTACAGGCATCTGCTGAAGTTTCACGTGAAAAAAATTTAGATCAGATTCTATAATGAAAACAGAAGTGGGGAAAGGACAGACAGTATTTACTGCCCAAGAAACAAATTACATGAATGCAGTTCAACCAAATTCCTTTACATATTCTAGAGCTGATAACAGTCACATTTTTTTTATTCATCAGAAATCTTTAAAGCTTTACTCCCAACTCTATTTCCACATTTCCATGTTCATGATCCAAACCTTAACTGTTGTGAATACATTAATTCTCCTAACAATTCCCCAACTCAGCTTTTCTGCATACCCGTATAAGTTTTGAGTACATTAAACTGCTTGTTCTGGACCTTTACTTGCAGCCTTCCTGTAGCTCATACAGGATGTGCAACTTTGTCCCAAACGTGTGCCTAGCCAGCATACCATATCTCAGTACAATAGCTCAGATTCACTATCAAGGTTCAAGGCTTACATTTGTCATCTAAAAAACACTCCCACTGCAGGCAAAACTCAGTGTTTTCTACAGTGTGCAACCTGTACAGTGTAAGTTGCACTGTTACCCATGCAATGTTATGACAATAGCTTCATCTTCAGATTTAGGGTCCTGTTATTTTTCTCTCTACTTCTACTTGGTTTTATTTAGAAATACCAAAGGAGTCTAAGCAGCAGACGCTCAACTATTTACATTTGTATATTCATGCATTCACACATGTGGTAGTGTGTAAACATACCTCCAATATGGGATTAGCAACATGCCCACCAAGTGGCAGACAGACCCGTTACACTGTTCAGCCCTAGGAGAAAGTCTTCTCAGTTGATAAGATGCTCTCACTGGGAATTAAATACAACTAAGTAGCCTCATCTCCCTATGTCTCTACCTTGTAACAGTTCAACCATTTTATAGGATCCAAACTGAGAAATTCTATAACCTTGTTCTTGCACTCAGTGTGAACAGCAGGACTGGATCAGCTAGCCTCTAATTACCAGTATGCACCAGACTTGCTGAGTACTTGACACGAGTTTAGCCCACTGAAAAAAATATCTTCAAGTTGCTGAAGTCTGGAGACTAACAGGCCTAATGGAGAATCCCTCTGCCACAAGTCCTGAACTCAAATCTATGTCAAAAACACAGTCATGTGAGCCTTTCTTTTTTGCAGTTATACATTCTGATTTAATCAGACTTTGGTTTTATACTGATATTTCCACTAGCCCTTGGCAATACAGAAAGAACAAATAGAATACCTATCATTTTTGGCCAACTACATAGAAAACAGACAGCAAGTTGAGGAACACTTACTGCCTATTTCAAAAGCCTCCACTCCCTCCCCCATAGACACTGCTAAAAGACCTAGATTCCTTGGTCCAGTTGCCTATGCTGTATATGTTCTGAGAAAGTAACTTCTCAGCTTTCAAAGAAATCTCTGCCCACTACCTTTCTCCAGGATCAATACTACTATTGCTTATGAAACCAGTCTAAACTCAGCAGTAAAAGCTCTTGCATCGCAGCATTTCTACAAAGATTACTTAGATACTGCAGAAACAGGAAATTTCCTCCTCAGCCCAAGGAACAGCTGCAGAAAACTCAATCTAATCAAGCATCTGAATCTTAACTCAGAGAATATCACTATCACTGCTTTAACAATCTGAACTAACAGCAACAGCCCCTAGAAGCAAATACTTGCATTTATGTGTCACACTGACAACACTCCTTTTCTTGAACTCTAGCAATCAGCAGTAGTCAGAATCAATGTTTTCAAGGGTTTATTATAACTCTAAACAAGAACATGCATTCATTTTATAAAAGCCTAAGGAGTCCAGTCTATGGAGGTGTGGATAGCAATAGCAGGAAGCAGCACAAGATGTCAGCATAAGACACCCAAAGTAATCCCAAACATTTAGAAAGACAAGAAATTAAATAATCTCCCAAGCATACTTCATTTTCATACTTTCAAGTAGGTGCATGGGAGGCAGCCTAGTCAGTATTAAACTGTTGCTTAGAAGATTTGAGTTCATGCAACACGATTGCTTTCCAGTATACAATGTGCAGTTTGGGTCAAGTCCCTTACACACTTGAACTTAAATTAAAAACAACACAAAAACACCACAAGAGAAAGGGAGGACAGACAAGGTCTTAGGTTTGAAGTCAGCTGGTCAACTAAATGTACACTTACACCTTTTGATCCTCCTGTCTACAAGCAGCAAATTTCAGTTATCATTAATCCTCCTAAAGAGATTTAAGAAAACGAACTCTCCCAACAGGAATTTGCTGTTGATCATATTGTTTGCGATTAGAGACACATATTCACAAGCAGTGTGTGTTTAGTTATAAACAGCTTTTCCAGCTGCTTATATCAAAGCCAGGCCCCGTGTCATCACATTAATGTAACACGATATTCTAGACTAAGTGATGAACCAGTAGTGAGAATTATGTACTCAGTCATCACACAGAGCTTGTGCTTTTGGTTAAAGTCTTGAAATTTATTTCTACCTCCTTCCACTACGGCCTGGGTAGGGCTCCAAAACTGACATGGCAACCACCAGTCCATATTGTTTCAGATGGAAGGAGACACGTGTGAAGTATCCTATGTCTACTTTCTTTTTTTTTTTTTTTTTCAATCTGTCACATGTTCTTAAACAACAAATAATCGAGCTCATCCAATGCGAGTCTCACTGTACCTACATTTCTGCTTAGAAAGTTTTCCTATTACACATTCAGTTCAAGAGCTTTCCAGGTTCTTCACAATTCCAGCGAGATCAACAACAGAGTGACAGGAGGTCCTATAGACCCCAAACCGTACACACAACATGAAGCACTCCCTGCATGACAGTAACACCAGATATGCCTTCAGTCCAACTCTTGAAATGCAATCAAAATAGGAGGCTCTCTAGAGCAAGTATCCAAGTGTCACAAAAACACTTATTTAAATATTATTCTTTTTACACACTTCAGCTGCTGCTAAAGCCTTTTTCTGCATAAATATATTGTTTGTTTCCATTCTTGCCACCAGGCAAGAAGGATATTACAGAAACAATGTTAGTTTCCTAAATGGTAGCATGTTATATAGGTTATTGTGTATAAGATGCGTGAAGACAGACAAAATAAAAAATAAGAAAAATAAAAGTAGAACATCATACATAGGAAAGCAGAATGAAAGCTATGCATGTTTCTTTTCAGCAAGTCTGCAAAAGCAATCAAAAACTATTTAGGTAGAATGGGACACAGAAGTGCTAGAGAGGCTTATTCAGGCTGTCATATACTGTTTGCAGCACATAAGCAAATAACACTATATAAAAATCCACCACCTGGTCTCACTCCTGCAGGCTTGATGGTCAACAAAGAAGGATGACTAATATTATCTTCACAACATACCAAGAGAACAGTGACATTTTTTCCTGTTGTCTCAGCCAGGTTTAGATGTCAGCACTCTTAGCTGAAGCTAGCATACAGATGATCCCCTTCTGCCACAGTTTAGAAAATACAGTACTTTAATAAATTAAATTTTCCATCAAGATATGTTAGATTACTAGTGGAGCAAGCATGTCTTCTCTTCGCACAGAAGTTGTCTTGTTCTCAGGCAGAATGTTTTCCACTTCCTTTCTTCCAGCCAATGTTTCTGCTTTAACGGCTTCATTGCCTGCTTCATGTCTAAGGAGGGAGTAAGGTTCTAAAGAGCATATGTGTTTTATCTTTCAAAAAAGGAGTTCTCATTATGCTAACTATTCCCTACAATTAAAAATAAATATATAAATAAAAAGCCTCCTTGCCCAGTATATATACTCATGTGCTACATGTGACAAGGCTTGAGGAAAGAACAGCAAGGGCAAAACTATGTCAAACAGTATCCTGGCCAGAGAGATTTGTTTGTCATAATCACATAGAGTAAAACCACATGCAGAAGAGCACATCACTTCCAGAAAATGAGGGGAAACACACCTATAACCAGTTCTCCTTTCTTTCTTAATCTCTCTCTAAAGCTATTATGCAAAACCAGTGGCAAGCAGGGAGATTGACTGACAGGATGCAATAACATAAAAGTGATTTGATTACTCCAAAGCAGAGCCTTTTCATTAAGTTTTTAGCTTTACAACACAGGATCTATTACAAGAAAGCTCATTACACTTTGTGCTGAACAGACCAGCTACAAGAACACACAAAATAGGAATTTATGTACAATCTACACAGCTTCATCATTTTTCTTTACATATGTATCCATACAAACACAACTCCCCTCTAACATATAACTGTTCAGTAGAACTCTATTTTCATCTGCACCTTTTTAAATAAACCAGCTAACTATACAGAAGTTCCTCAAATACATACCATATCCTCCAACATTAGTCATATAATATTTATATAATTGAGAAGGAATAAGTACACAGCAATTCCAGCTGGAGAACCAAGCATCTTCAAAATATTTATAGTTTTTTTTTCCTCCCCCTCCCCACCTCCTTGGAAATACTAAGTGCTATCAATGCAGCAGTAAAAAAAAAAAAATCAGCTACAGGAGCTCCAATTCTATTGCAATGAAAAGTTATATTATTTCCATTAAATAATAGAAAGATGGGAAACACCACAAGAATCATAACATTACTGCAGAAATGGTGGCATGGAGGGGGGACAGCTAGACAGAAAAGGTAGCAGGGGAAAAACACAAAGAAGGTTTTAGCACTGAGTACCATGGACTTATGACTAATATTTCTGGAGATCTATTAGAGCATTGTGAACCACGCTGGATGAGACATTTACTTAGGTCAACTGAACACTCAGTTGCTAGCACATTGCTCTCCATCCCCAAAATTAGAGTGCCAACAAGAACTCATTTGTGATTGGCACAGTCATCTCATTTGAAATATTCTTGTTTGATCTTACACATTTCATAAATACTAGCCTCAAGAAAAAAAGCATTCAAAAGATTAATAGGAAGCACAACAGATGAACTTCTCACAACAATGAGGATTTGTGGATCACATTAAATTTCCATTCTGCTACCTTCTACTTCAGCTAAAAACAGCAGCAGCAGCTTTTACTTGCATATTCATCATAGTGGAGCAGACAAATGCAGAGGAAAGAAACGAAACAAGATTTATGAAAATATGGAGACTTCTATTGAAGATATTGCATAAGCTGTATTTATTGCTTATTCTAAACCTTTCCTAAATATTTCTGCTGGTTTAATAAACAAAAAATCCTCTCTCCATACAAACTGTCATGTCTTTGATCTGAAAGGAGCTTTCCAATGCTATTTAACTAACATTTCCTAGCATTACATATTATTATTTCACAAATGACATATACTCAGAAAAGGGAGAAAAATAAACACAAAACTTAAAATGCACCACACACCATACACACCTACTACTTATGTTTGAGCTTAGAAAAAAGCTAAAACAAACAAGCATGACTAGGGCAGGTGACAGAAGGGGCAGACAAACCCCCGGACTTACCTTTTGTATGGTCCCCCTTAAAACTTCTTCAAAGGAAATTTAATTCCTCCAGCTGAACTCGATTCTTTTTCCTTTTTCTCCGCAAGTCACACAGAAGCGAAACAATTAGCTTTCAGAGGTTCCATTTACTGATCTCTCATCCCCCGGCAAAATGCCTCCAGGAGATGATGCCAAAAGTAAGCCCAGAAGTCCAAGGCAATTGGAAAAGGGAGTGTGGGGGGCAGTTGAAGAACCAGATTGTGAAATTCAGTAGCTTGAGTAAAGAAATATCCTACTGTACAACATACCTGGCTTCTTGCTCACTGGTATAAAAAAAAGGAAAAAAAAAAAAAAAAAAAAAAGGTAGTGCAAACTGTCGGTAGCCTCCAATAGCTGCTGCGTGTGCTGCAGATGGTATGTCTCACTGTTACCTTCCCAGATGGGTAGGGGATTCAGAGAGCAGCAAAACCAGGGGGTCGCCTCCAAACCAGGTGGACTGCCAGCCACTCATTCACTCAGTCCAATTAATCAAGACAAGAACAGCTCAGTCACCAGAGGTACCTCCTTCCAGGGTGCACAGGATTATGGCAAGGTTATTAATCTTGCTTTGCTGCATCTCCCCCACCCCCTACATTCAGCAGCCTGCACCGAGATGATTGCCAGCTCTGTCTCTGTCCCTGTTCTACTGCATTTTGCTCAGCCCTCTGTTGCTGCAAGTGAAACACAGAGGAGGGAGGAATACTAATAAGGTGGTTAGCTACAGTTTCTTCAAGGCATGCTACATGCTGTGCGCCCGCGCGTGTGTGTACGTGCATGTGTGTATCTTCTGGGGGGTGGTCTGGATTTCTCTACAGCTGGAACAGGAACCATTTCTTCATGAAAGTCTGAATTAATCTGGATTATCACTTAAGGTATATCAGAGCCAGCAAATGTATTTTACTTAGGATAAGAGTACTAAATGCTCTAGAAGATTAGGACAGTAGTAGGGGTAATTGGGAGGGGAAAGGGGACAAATGGGAGGGCAATTTCTCAGAGTGCAGTGGGTTAGGGTAAAAAAAAATGAATTCCAGAGTGACTCAAGCACTACTTCAGAAGTCATTCTTATGCCCTGCACCAGCCAGAAAATTTAAAGGAGGGGAGGGTACAAGTGATCTGTTAGCCATCTATTGGCAGCAAAATGCCTTTCCCCCCCCCCACCTCCCCCTCCCCCAACCCTTTAGAGAAGAGGATTTTGGGGGGTAAGACAAGTCAAACAGGTTAGCCACATCCAGCACCAAGTTTACAAAGGTTTCCTGAGAATCTTCTTCATTGGCATTTGGTCTTCTGCTCACACTTTTCATGAAATGAGTTCAGAATTGTCAGTCCCACAGCCAGCCTAACTACCAGACTTGCACTCGCACATCAAAGCAGGTATCCTGCTGTGGCAGGTACAGGTCTTGGCTCTAATTCAACCCCCATGCAATGCAAAAGCAGTCACAGTCATATCACCTTTGTGCTTCCAGGGGCAATCCCACCTCTCTGTCCCAGGCTCAGGAGGAAAGCAGTGCCATCTCACTTACTTGGCACCCGTAATTCCACCCTTTTGCACTTGATGTTTTCTGAGAATCATTCAGGAACCTGATAAGCAAAAATAGAGCATTATTCAGTATTGGTGAGGTCCCTCCCCTTAAAAACTGTAGAAAGTTATATTTGGATGAGGCGTGTAGTAAACTCTTTAGGCTTCCAAGTCAATCATTTATTCTGAGCAGCCCAACATGCCTAAAGGAGCTCCCTGTTGAACAAGATCCCTGAAGCAAGCTTGGTGCTTCCTATCAAAAAGTTACCACAGCCTGTTCAGGCAAAGTGAGAAAATAAATAAATAAATAGAGAAAGAGAAAGAGAGAGGGGGGGAAAGAAATGGCTGAAACTGAAATATTATGACTGAATAATCAAAGCTAAATACCTCCTTAGTTTGGGGCTTACATCTGTAAGCTAACTAGAAGGATGCCTGAAAAAACAGACCATGGCACTTAGTTTAGCCAAGATGACTGCAAATTAATATGACACTCTTCAAACCACATTTGTAATGTCTATTATGACACTATTTAGTTGCAACACTGAACAAGAGCCTTCTGCAGGTAAGTAAATCCTGCAGTTTTGTCAGGCAGGGCACTCAGAATCAAGCTGCTATAGGGCAGCTGGATCAAGGGCACTGTAGGGTGCTGGTTTGGAAGATGGAAGGCCAGCTTTGCTCCACCAGTCACATGTACTTGAGTTTACTCTTCACTTGCATTATAAACAATGCATTTTAAATTTAAGTTGTGTGAGAGTTCACAGAACTAACAAAAGATGTTGTAAATTGAAACTTCTCCCTCTTCTTTTTGCTGCAATTATTTCTCTTCTCTCCTCCACAAGCCATCCCATTCCCAACATTGCACGGCACCCTGTCTTTATGTATGAGCTCCAGTCAAGAAAACAGTCCTCATTCATTTATGAACATAACCAGGCACATCCATATCTGAACAAAAACAGCAGCAATGGCAGCTCACATTGAAGCATCATCTAACCCAAACTTTGTTTCCACTGGTCTTTCTTACAGTGGAAACATTATAAAGGGAAGCAAAGAGCAGCATCTCCCAAGTATAGCACCCCAAACTCAAGTTATCGATGCCATATGGAATTCTAATATCAGAGACAGCACCTTTCTACTAAATAGCTATTGATGGATTTGTAGTCCTACACTGATACTTTATTCTGAGGTCTCATCCCAGAGCATGTGCTAGTGAAGCTAACAACTGATGTGCTACTTTCCAAGAATGTGGCACGAACGGTTGGGCTGTTCTTAGAACACTAACTTGATCAATGACAGTGTTGAGATCTCTAACCAAGGAGCCAAGCTCCCTTAAGAAAGGCCTCATATCTAGACCAAAGTCTGGAGCAGACAGTCTTTTGTCAGCACCCTAAAGGTGTAGTCAAAAGCTCCCAAATGTATTTACAAAACAACTTACCCATACACACATATACCCAGAGATTCAATAAATTCAGATATCTAAAGTTTATAATCCACGGGATCTTCCCTCATTAAAATAACTTTTGATTGTCATTTCTGCAACCCAGACTATATGTCAAGAGAAAAGGTTTTAAGAGCAAGTTATTTAACAACTCTTTGGAAAACTGAGTAATTTTTCATTATATATATATTTAGTTTTAGCAGCGACTTATCAGACTCTAATCTTCTGACCAAAAGTTCACTCTAAAGTTGGTGCCTCACAACTGTGACTTCAGATTAATTCTGACAGGACAAAAATAATCATTAATTGTGCTGTTTGGTTGCTATTATTTCAAGATAAATATCTTCCAATTCATGTTCTAGACTTTGGCAAACAAACACAGTTAAAATACACATTTTCTTACCTTTCAAAAAACACATACCACACCAAAACCTCTATTTAGATTATTTCAAATAGCTTCCACAAAAGCCACATATAAAGCATAAAGCTTACCACAAATAAATAAAAGATCAATATAGATTTAAAAGATATAAATCAGGGGAACAGTATATATGTTTTCCTCTCCAGGTCAGAGTGGAGAGAAAAATACTTGTACAAGGAGAACTGTCGGTGTTTGCCCTGCCTTTCCTCTTTCACAGGCATCCACTCACAGCTGCTCTTGTGCACACAACACTGCGCTACCTGCCTGCCTCCTCAGCCAGAGTCAACATAATCCTTCTTCTCCATTCATCCAGTTAATATCTCCCCCCTGTAGGGAAAGTCTTTGCAAAAACAAAACTGGGATGTTACCAAAAACATAATTGTATCATTTGTCTCCATTTTACTCTCAAACTATTGAGCATTTACTAAAAACAGCTTCTTGAAGTATACAGACATCCTTAAAATCTGCAACATTGTTTAAGAAAAAATATGAGGTCTACTGAGTCTCCTAAACTAAAGCAAAACACTCTAGATTCACATTCATTAACTTGTATTCACAGAGCATTAATGGCTGGCAGGGAAGGAAGAGGGAACACTTTCATACTTAATACATTTTGGTTGCCTACAAAGTGTTCCTAATTAAAATTGGCAGATTTTAGCTTTTTTGGGGGGTGCTTTTTAAATGCTCACACATATACACATGAGCATTTAATAATGATCATGTTGGTTTACTTCTCCAGGGGCTTTGACCTTCCTGTCTGCATACCGCCCATCCAAAAGCAGGAATATTCACACTAAGCCAAATTTTCTAATTGAATTTAGGAAAGCATGCACAGGAGAGCTTCACCAATATCCCTGCTCTTCAGAGAAGGTTCTTTTCCATCCATCCCATCAACCCAGATTTCTTTTGAACTGTCACTTGCATACACAGGAATTCAGCAAACCATTCTGACACTCATCTCACTTACCACCGTGGAGCTAAAGCCTCTGAGCAATAGGATCTCCATCACTTTCTAAGAAAGATGGTTCTAGAGCTGAATAGATCTCAGATCAAGTTAATGGTGTAGGAATTCACTTCCCTCAGCATACAAATGGATATGCTGATAAAGGCTATACTATAAGTTTACAAAACTTGTTTTCTGATAAGAGTTTCTGTCATGCTGTTACATTAACATAGTTCACAGGCATAAGGTAGTTTCTGCAGGAGAATTTCCTTTACTCCTCCTCCTCACACCCACGCATCACTATGGGCAACAGACAGCAGGAGATTAGCTTTTCCAATGCTAAAGTTTAAGCCAGCAGTGTTAAGGCTGATGGGTCTTCAATTTAAGGAAGTTTCCTGCCTCCTCCCCGCCCCACTTTCCCCGGCACACACACTCGGCTTCAAACCACTGCAAAATTACAGAGGGCAAATTTTCATAATACTTTTAACAGAACTAAAGATAATTAAATACTTCTTCTATGACCAACAGGAAAGAACTACCTGTAGCTCTTTTAAAGGCTTTCCTTCCACTTGTGGTTAAGACATAACTATATGACATCTACATACCCAACTTTGTCATTACAGACTTTTTCCAGTCATGGCACAAAGGAGATCAGATACTTCAGAGCACAACTGATTTGTCTTATTTTAGGCATCTGCTTTTAGGAGTAGGAAGTGATATCCTCCAACGCCCAAGGGATGCTAGCTAGAATGACCAGTTCAGCTATAGCTACCTTTAGTGCCAAATATAAACACCTACGTTATCAGCTTGACAGCAAGGGTTAATATGGTGTCAGCCACCCTGCACAGTATCCTATACTCATTACTACTTTTCCAGATAATAAATAAGCTCCCTCCAGAAACCAAGAAGGCCATCAAGTCTTAAGTACCAACTATAGGAAACAGGAATATATCTTGAAATATTAATCCTGGGGATTAGTGTTTGCAAATTTAATTGCCAGTTCTTGTTAATAGCACTTTGCTGTTCTCTGCCAGTCCCATAGCAGGAGCAGAAAGCTTCCCATTGCTTGACAATTTTTGGTCTACACCAGTTACCTGCATTGGATGATCCAGGGATAGGGGTTTCCATATCCTTGATCAATACGTGAACTCACACTCCATTTCCAGTCTTAATTACCCACATGTCCTGGGGTCTGTTGCAATTTCTGAAAGCACCGTTAAGAGATTCTCAAGAGGTTCACCAAAGACATTTTGGAAGTGTAACGAACACCTGAAGAAATTGGATATGAGCTACCTCCATTAGCTGCCATTCTGAGGAGCCTGTTCTCTCTGTCACAGGCAAAAGAAACAAGAGGGAAGAGTTGCAAAGTGATGGAGAGAAAGGAAGCTATTACAGAAAAACCTGTCCACAGCTTCTGGAAAAGAAGAGTAACAGTATCTCCAAAGAAACACAAAACACATCAACTATTGATTTTAGTGGTAGGATAGGGCAGAAAATAAAAGGGTTAAGGAGAAAATGCAGAGCAGATCAGAGTTTGAAGACCTATATAATATTAATAATGAAAAAAATTAAGATAAAACATACAGAAAAGAGCCCTCCTCCCCCGACCCATGCACTGGCAAGGGAGGGTAGAAGAAGAGGGCAAAGCCAAGTTTCACATGAACTGATGGCCAAAGATTTAAGCAAAAGACAAACCATGACTGGAGGTTTTTTGAGAAGATTTTACAAGAAAGGAAGTAAACACTCTGAAAACATTTTTTGGAATACCACTTTAAAACGAACTCATACTTACCCATCTAAATGCTTTTTCCTGCCATAGCACACAACTTCATGCAATGCCCATCACAAATAATTATATCCATACTAAGACTCACTAGGATCTTAGTATTACTCCAGCTAGTGTTCTGTTATAAAAGGAGGAAGAATTTTCCTACACTGTTTTTATACACCGTAAATATATAGACAATAAATAAATACAATTTACACACAGCAAATAAACATAGTAAAGCTTTACATGTTACAACTTTCTGAATGTAAAGGTGTGACTTCCAAACTAACAAAGTTTCCTTGAGATTGGGAGCTGAGGAGTACTGGAACTTAGGAAGAACTTTATCCATCCATTTTATTCACTTCCACCTACCAACCTGTATTCAGCATTTCCCATCAGGTAGCAAGAAGCAGCTTCAATGTGACTTCAGGTGTGCAGCCCTTATCAGGCATCAGGCATTTAGATTCTCCTCCAGTACTTCACACAGTTTTCCAAGAAGTATTTTCTAAGAATCAGCAGCAGAAGTTCCCCACGAACCCTCAACCAAAACATCTAATCCTGCTACCAGCCACAAGGAGCACACACCACCACAAAATAAATAAAAAAGGGGTAAGAAGAAGAAGAAAAAAATCTCTCATCTCAAAACCATATGACCTCCAGAGCCTTTTAACTTTCCCTCTCCCCTTGCACCCTGCACCTATGTGCACCCCACAGAGGTGGACACAGATTGCTTCAGTGCTTCCCCAAACACCTCTGCTCTCACAGGGCCAGGCCTGCACCCTTGCAGCTGCAGTCAATCTGAGTGCAAGCCTGGGCCAAACAGCTTGAAATCCAAAATCCTAGGCTTCTCTTAGAGACTAGTAATAATAGATTTTTTTTTTTTTAATCTGAAACATTCTGCGATTCACTTGCGTATGTAAAATGGGGATTATATTACCACATTATCAGAAAAGAATAGAGGAAAATAGCAGAGGAATATTAATATTTATGATGCTCTCTGAGAGTAGGAGGATAAACTCCATGGAAAAGCTTATTGCTTAATAATTCTATTTTCAAGAAAGTGTTTGAAGAGCATGTAGTAAATAAGGTACAAGGTCAGGCAAAGTGAAAACACAAGTTTAACAGCATATTGAATGAGTGCAAGTCATTAATAAATTTCCTGTGAAAAATAAATATGAGCCCTCCCATATCCTCATACAGCCACTGGCATAAAACCATACAAGGATTCTATATCCCAAACCTAAAGTTCTAGCAACTGTGGGCCACAAAAAAACCTGTAAGCAGCTGGGCATCCCTATCATGTTTGAGATTTCTACACAGCTTTTCAAAGTCACTTTGCTTGCAATCTTCTGGGGTTTCTATTCCTCTTTCTTCCACGTATTGTGTAGTCTTGGAAAGAAACCAAAGTTTCAGTGCTTCAGTTATGAACATGTGTCAATAGCTAATGCCTATCCTAAGGACACACTGTAAAGACTGACTGAAGTCACTGAGGAGTTCGCTGTTGACTCCTATCTTGCTGAATAAATACAATCTTTTGCCTCTCTTTTAGTAAATCTGTATCCAAATGGCACTAAAAGGTTTTCTTATGAAAATTCTGAGTCTCCCGTCTGTTTATACATAGATTTGCACTAATTTACTGTAAACAATCTTGTGTGTATTGCTGTAAGAAAGCCGTAACTCTAGACTGGTATAACCTTTTCCGTGAGGTCTCTAATACAGACTGAAATAAAATTATATTTATCATATATTCCTGTTAACCCATACATAAGCTTCTTCACTCCCATGTAGTTGGAGTCACATAAGATTAATCTCTGACTACATATATGATTGAACATTGTCCTGTAATTTATAAATACCATGGGCAGAACAGTAACCAGACTGACTTGGGTAACCCTATGAACATTTATACTTGAGTTTCGATTAGCCTGGTCAACTCCACATGTATGCATCAGATCAGCATCAGCAATCCGCTCAACAAGGTGAATTTTAGGTACTTCACTTCTTCCCATATAGCCACCTGGTAGAGTGCTCAGAGTGCTCCCACATCTGGACTTGGGGGTGCACAGAGCCCAGAATTACTGAGGGCTTTGGCATATGAAGTATTTACCACAAATTGATGAGATACTGACTACAGCTCAGCTGAAGCATTTTTACCCATTGCAAGTACAAGGTAAAATAGTCTCTGTACTGAGATGTAAGCTGAAGGAATTTATTTTGCATTTGGAGGAATCTGCTTAACTACAACACTCTCATGTGCACCGGAGTCGCAGTTGCCTGCACAGAACTGAAGGCAAAACGGCCTTTAAAAACATTTGTCTTCTTACTTTGAGAATACTCTTCAAAGAAAAGTTTTATAATCATAGTGTCACTATATAGAAATCACCGTAATTTAGCAAAAACTTAGAGCACTATAAAATGCTTTATAGATATAGTGGGCGAGGGAACATAATTTCACAGATCAAAGGACTTTATTGAAGAGTAATCCTGAATGCAAAAGTTAGTAGTAACATTACTTCTGATGGTCTGTAACCCAAGCAGGGATGTTTATTCATTGTCAGATCGCTGACAGATTATGTTTATTCATTGTGCAAAATTAAGAAAAAGTAAATCTCCGCAGACCTCTGTAGAAGTAAAACAATTCTGGAGGGGAAATATAACATAACAAAGAAAAAGAAGCCCTATCTACTCAGCTGGTAACATTCATGCCTAGAAAGGCTTCATATTAATAAGAGAAACACGCTTGTCATTTCACAGGAGAAAAATACTGGACATTTCAAGAAGCTAACTCTCCCCAACTCCATAGGAGAAAAAGCAGCATACTGAACTCTGCTCGCCAGAGTTAGGTGAGGGATTATTTTCCCCAGTACGAAGAAAGCAGCCCTCCAACGGGAATAGTTGTATGCTTGCAACTTCAGTGCAGAAGCCTCTCTGTTTTTTACAGATGCTGCTCGATTTGCCACATCCCCTGAGCCTGTAGGAGGTGCTGTGATGCCCATGGCGACCGCACATGGTGCAGGTTTCACCCTGCATTTAGCTCATCAAAATCCACTTCAGCCTCACATCTCCTCTCGCTCACCTAAACTGGTCACAACGACACTTAAAAACACCTCTACCGCTTTGTCTGATTTCCAATTTCAAATTTAGTTCTGCAGTGGAAAATGCTGCCCTTTCAGCAGTTTTAGGAGAAAACTAAATCATCAGAGAAAGCGTTGCCGTCTGAGCTGGAAATAAGACCATGACTACGACTTCTGCAATTCTAGCTCTTTGGAAATAAATAAATAAACAAGTAAATAAGATCACCAATAGCAGTTGATCCAGCTCCCAAGATTAACAGCACCCAGAAGGTGGGATCTGCCACCACACAACTCTCCTAAATACCTTTCTCAGTCACCGTGACACAGGCCGCTTTCCGGATCTAACAGCTTGGTACCATTTTGCTCACCTGCCCAACAACACTCCGTTGCAGGCTTTTACTTTTTCCATTAACTCTTCCGAAATTCTGCCAGATGACCGTGAAAGTATAAATCAATAAATAATAGCACTTTGGGTTGAAGTTTTGCAGAAAGCACACTGCGCTGAAGCGGCGTGAGGGCAGCCGCAGGGTGCCCGGTGGGTGCCAGCGAGAACCGCCCCGCGCCGGCCGCGGCCGGTTGCGGCCGGTTCTGGCCGGTTGTGTCCGACTGCCGCTGCCCTGCGCTGCCCCAAAGCTCCGCGCGGGCAGAAAGCACGAGGCGCTGCCCCAGGTCTGGGGGAAAAAACGCCACTGCTGGGGGCAGAGGTGAGTGGTGCTCAGCAGGGGCCCGGTGGCAGCCACGAGGAGCTCAGCGCCCCAGTGGCTCCTCTCTGCGGGGCCGGGGAAGGACCTGCATCTCCCTAAGGCTTTGGTTCATCCTTTATGCTTTCTCCTCCTTTTTTCCCCTCAGCGCCTGAATCAGTGACACTACGTTTATGTTATTTGGCAACTGACTGAAAACTCTTTGCCTGCAACAGAGTCAGTAATTCTCAGTCTCGTTACAAATACATACCTCGCTATGAGGTGTCTCCCAAAATTTTTGCATATTGCTGTGAATCAGACACCATGATGACAGCTCAAACTGGGCAGTGACTATATTTTTTATATAGACAATATATTCTTTGAAAAAAAGAAAACTGAGCTAGCTCTGACCCAAAAAGCTGATATGTTACACTGTTCTTAAACCCGCTCCTTAAATTACTTTTTAAAAAGACTATTTTCCTGGTGCCAACTATTTAGAAAGAGGTATTTTCCTGTAATAAACTCATCCCTGATCCCTGCTTAAATCATAATTACTGACTTTTCCCAAAACTGGCAAATACAACTCAGTGGCCTCATTGATTTGTTCCGGGGTTCAAAGAGGGAGTTGATTTCTCATCTGTCACTCATTTTCACCATTAAAATCCATCCCAAGTGCCTTAGTTGATCTCACAGCTGAAATTTTGCATACTAAGACGATTTTATTACAAAAAACGCCTCTGCTCTCCAATGTAACAGTGGGAAAATAACATGAAAGAGGCCATGAAATCATTTTAGCTGTAAACTCACTTTGGTAATAACATTAGAAGAGTCACAGACTTCCTGGGGGAGTATTGTTTAGATCAAGTGTGTTTTGGCAGGCTTATACATTTAATCACCCCCAAAGAATCAAACTTTCCCTTGAAACACAGTTTCTCCCGGCTATCTGGAACTAGAAGTAACAGACACAAAGCAAATTCTGAAGAGATTTATTTTCCATCTGGAGTTGTGCTTGTGGAAGACGAGAATATAGTACAGTGGGATTTGTTCTGCTGAAACAGATAAAGACATTTAGGTAGCCATGAAAATGGGTCTTCACTGTACAATACCCGTAGAAAATATTTTGTTTCTCTACCTAGTCAAGACGAATATATATGTACACTTTACAGCAGTCAATGAAAATGTATAAGTGTTTTCTGCACTGATTCTTCATCTCTATATTAATCTGTAATTAATTAACCTAATATTCTCACCTGTGAATATTTTCAAATATTGTCCTTATTATGTCTTGAGATAGGTATTAATAACTAGCAAATTTCTAATGAGGAGGTGGGATCCCTTGAGCTATAGTGACTTGCTTAAGTCAAAGAGTACTTTGCAGAGCTCTCAAGGAAAAAGTTGGATTTTCTCTGGCGCAGTTTTTTGCCCAAGTACAAAACCATCCACACTGCACCTTCATTCTGCTGCAACACTATCATCAGTATAACATCTGACAAGCAAAGTTTACCAAAGATTTTTAGGCATGTGCCTTCTAATTAGTTGCCTACTTCCCAATGAAATTAAGAGGATATAAAGGAAGAGACATGCGCTTCACAGGGTATCTACAGGCCACTTATTAAGTATCCAGATAGAACAGTCAGTCATTAAATTAGCAATCAGATGATGAATACACTGGTAAGAAATACAGATTCCTGATGTGCAAGTTAAGTCCTTTAAAAAAAAAAACACATTTTATTTACATAAATGAATAAAATGTACATATGTAAGAGTACAGTCTGGCCATGGTTGTAGAGACCTTTTGGGGCAGAAAGCAATTTTAGATTTAACTTGAGAACAGCAGACAGGCATCTTCAGGCTCTCCTGTGTTTACCAGTGACTCTGTCCCCTTCTCCTCTAGTCAGGAGCACAACACTGGATTACATAGACCTCTTGGTCTATTCCTGTAGTTTGTGTTGTCTTTCAGAATTTGCTACTCTGCTCTGCCCGGTGATTCCTTTCCATTCAAGCTCTATAATTTAGTGTAGATCCAGGCTCCAAAAGAGTTTGCTTACTGCAGATGCGTTAGGTTCCTACGGGATGAGATGCCTATGAAGAAGCCAAATGAATTGCTGCAGGGTACATTGCTTTCTTTTTCATTAGTATCACAGCTACCATTGAACAGTTTGTACTTAAATTAACTCCCAAACTCTATTTAAAAAGATAACAGTAAGCAGCCCTGTGTTTCATTTTCTTGGCGATTTCCATGAAACTCTGTAGCATCCACCTTTGCAATTACCATGTTGTATACTGTACTGTTGTTCCTCCCTTGTGTAAAGCTTCCCTTTGCAAAGACAAGCTCCCTACACAGCAGCAGGCGCAAATTGAGCCAGGACATATCCCCACCCTCTGACATGAGATGCTATCTTCCTCAGACAGCTTGTTTCTACTACCTCCCACCTTCTGCTACAGGAGATAGAAGGACCAATCTACAGTCGCTGAGTTATATTCTTCCCAGCAATGGGTTTTGATCTCCTTAATGCTCACAGTATATTTCTGCTTTCTTCCCTTCAGCCATACCAACTCCCCAAATAATCTTTCAGTTCTGCCCAGAGCTTCCCCCATTTATCACTCCCAGTCACTGTCACAATTCACCACCGCTGCATCATGTCTTGCTCCAGACAGCCTACTGCACCAGTCAAGTATGAAACTAGATAACCTTCTCCCTTACCTTCTAACCAACCTCCCCGTTCCTCAGACTCCTGCATGCCATCTACACTTGCTTTCCTTGCTCCTCATCATCTTGGCATTGAACAATTTATTTCTAAAGGTGTTATATGGCTCATGCACTTAGTATAATTTTTTTCCACTCCTCAGTGCAGATTTGTTGTTACTGCACAAATTCTATGTTCTGACTTTGCATCCTGTCTTTGATTTTTAAAAGTCATGGTGCTCTTATAAAATATCAGTATTCACTGGTATTTTAAAAGAGCCTATTTACTCTCCTCTGCGGCCACTAGCCCATTAATCTGATGCAGAATTCAGATTTCAGCAATTGCCTTACAGGTGCCCATAAAGGTACCTGTGTGCCTTTAATGTTCAAAATCTGCAAATGGTTAAAGAAGGAAATGTAAGCAGTCCCAACAAATCCCTGCTGTGTCTCATGTACATAAACGTCCTCATTTATGTAGTGATTTCTGGAAATAAGACTGTATTTTATAGATCAGAATTGTTTTATGGAATGCTTCAAACGTTTTCGAGATGCAGGATGCTAAACTATATCAATACATTATTGTTTTTTAAAGAGTCGAAAAGAGAAAGAAATTACTGCAAATCAAATAAAATGTTTCTGAAGGCCATTATTTTAAACTTGTTTGACCACTGAATCAGATAATTCTGACTGGAGGCTGAGTAAGAAGCTTCCTTTTTCTCAGGCTGTCCTTAATGTTGCACAGATATTTCTAAGTATATTGTTTTAAATTATTGAATGCAATTTCTCCAAGAGGAATAGTAATTTTTCTTCTTTGAGTTAGTCAATGAAAACTGACAAGTTTCATTTAGTGAAAGAGTTGAAGCCTTTGTTATTTTTCTTGCATTTCTCTCTTTTATCTCTCTTTCTTGCTCTCTGTTACACATATATGAATAAATGTATTAAAAAGGGTAGACAGGAGACTGACAGATTAACTTTGTTCAATCCTCCTGGCTTTCAGCAACTGCAGGATTTTTCAGTACTCTTCTATTTTACCAGCAGTATTTACTGATTTCTGCATATGTGCTGATCATAGTCTTAAAACCATTGTTATTAATGACTGCCAGCATGTGTGTGAACAATGTGACACAGTGCTGAAAGTATTTTGGAGTTCTAGTCCCAATTTTATTAATCCAACTTGTGTAATTTTGCTAAATATCTTTTAACTTTTCTCAACTATAGTTTAACTTTCTTAGAGTTAAAATTATGTTAGTCTTAATCCAAAGCCCAGGGAAGTCTGTGGAAAGACTCCAAACAACTTCAGTGGGTTTTCTGTAGAAGCTTCATACTTTATGAAAAGTGCTTTGTGACAGGTGACATTTAAACATAAAATGTTATAAATCGATTTGTTTTTTCGACTTTGTTATTGATGTTTCATACTATATATCAAAGAATGAACTCCAATAACAAAGAAAAATAATAAAAGCAAGCACAAGACTAGAATCTATTGCCTTCTTTATATATGTCAGTATTAAATCACATAGGAAATACAGCAATTATGGTAGCAAAGGGTAGATTCTATTTGCTACACACCAAACAGTTTGAGAGCTTGGCGATTTGCTTTGCATTATCCATGAACTATTCTAATATTTTATAAGTAAATATTTATTTATCTCAAATTAACTTCTGTTAGCTCAAATAACTTCTGTTTAGCTCAAATTAGCTTCTGTTATATCACAGTTCCAAAATAGTAGGAAAATATTGGGAGGAAAAGCATAGTGACTCATATAGGAATAAATAGGTAAACTCGTAATTTAGAAAGCAGTCGTTCTTCCTGGGACTTTCACAATACCTCACTTGCAGTGTGGAGGCTGACATACTGCTAAAGATAGCTAGGAATGATTCATAAATAAACATTTTTGAAAAACAAAAATTTGATGACATACAAGCTCATACAAGCACCAGAGACCTGAATGCATGGCAAAGAGCAGCCAGCGCCCTCCCTTGACAGCAAAGAATTACCATCTTCCCTCCATCCCGCATGAAAGGAACAGTGCAACCTCTCCAAAACAGAAAAAGAAATAGATTTTGATGTAGTATATATTTCTGTGTAAGTACCACTATAGTAGGCACTTATTTAGGCATATTTGAGCTACTCAGAAACTAGCCAAGAAAAAAAGAATGAGAGAAAGTCTGCTGATGATAGTAAATAATTCAGATAAGCTGGCTTCTGAAGCAAAGTCTAGCAGCATGTAGCTTAGGTTGGGCTAAGAGCCCAAATATTAACTCAGCTTGGATAATTTTACAGCAAGCATTGATTTCTCAGCTCCCGCAGCTAAACTGGCATCAGTACCAAGGCAAGTGCACCTGATGCTAACACAGGTTACCAGTGCAAAACTGGAATTCACAACAGTTTATGGTTATTTCTTAATCCAGTAGAAAGAAGTAATTTTTACTGCTTATTTTGCCGGCAGAGCAAAATGGAGTGCCTTCACTCCATAATGTTTTAGAGGCTTCTTCGCTATTTTCAAGTTAGTTTCTCCTCCAAAAGAAGGACACCATCTATCCTAATACATGAAGTCAGTGACTAGCAGAAGACCAGTGCTGAGAATGCTCAGTAAGGCAGGATTAGCATGTCACAATCATTTGGGATAGACTTGAGCCTATAGCTCCTCCACTTCCTTGTCTCTACCCCTGAAATAGCCCTGCATGTGTACTCTGCCATTCCTGGAAGCAGGAATATCTGCACAACTCCACAGCCATCACAGTCTCCTTCCATCTGGATTACGGTGTTCCTGACTGATATCCCTCTTTGTATCAGTCCTTAGACTTTTGCCTGTCTTTAGTCTGTGCGATTTTTCAGTAGGATACATTCTTTCCTTTTTTTTTTTCTTAGAGAAACTACTACTATTGGCGTTATAAAAAGCAAAGAACCATATATTCTCCACAGTAGATATTTCTTTTAAGACTAGAAGCTTTTGACATAACAGCTGCATTAAAGAAAGAAGCTACATGAATTATTCTATTCCACACTGAGAAAAATATCATTATTTTTTGATAGCCGAAACAAAAGGAATTTAGATTTTGTGGACTTTTCTTTGGGAGAATATATAGTTTTAGAATCGTGTATTTCATTGATGCAGTCCTGTTTTTTTGCAAAGACCATGAACCTGCCTATAAAAGGAAGCAAACAGTTAAGAGGCAACTTATGTACTCTCTCTTTTAAAGCAGCAGCATCAAGAAGCTTTTTCACTTTCCCACTTAACCTTTCCAGAGCTGGATTATCATCCTGTCTCTTACCATCTCCATGGTTTATTTCTGCATCTGCTGTTTGCTCCACAGAATGACTGGCTATCCCAGCATCACCCAGAGTGCCTGACCTCTGCTTTGAGGTGCTGTTTCTTAGACACTACGCCAGGCATTCTTGACATTCTTACATAAACTCTTTGGCTCTCTCCACATGGTCATGCTGTGAGGCTGTTGCATTCTCACTTTTCAAGAATTCTAAGTTTGTTTCCACTGCAATTCATTGTTCATTAAATCTGACTAGAAGGCGGGTATTATTCTAGCTCTTAAAATTTTCTAGCTTTTTATAGGTTTTTGATTTTAAGCCACATCTAGGCCTATTCCAAACCCATATGCTGAAAGAGTACTGAAGAATACTTAATTTTATCAAATTCTGTATTTGCTACATAGAAATATTTTTATAATTTACTTGTCTTAAGTAGCTTTTCCTGTTATTCAATGTCTATGACATCAATTACCTTCACACAGTATTTCCTGGCATATTACTCTGTCCTTAAACTTGAGCTTGAAATAGTTATGTTTGTACCTTAATATTGCTTACTTTACTTCAATTTATTTGTTTGTTTTTAAAGAGAGAGAGATTAAAACAATCTACAAGGGTTCATTCTTGAGTCTTACTATGACTGATGAGACTATAAAGCACCCAATTTTTAATCTCTTTAAAGTCTGAACGTCTAGAAGGCTGCAAATGTTGTGGATTGTGTTTGGCTCATGGGTAGGAATATATATCTACAAATACCTGCATCAACTGCTATAATTTTTATACCTTCCTATTGTAAATATACTACTTTGGTCCTGGAGCTTTGCAAAGATTGTCAGACACTTGAGAATTACAGAGCGGTTGCAAGGTAGAAGAGGAGCTGCCCCGCAGCTGAAAGGAAGGATTTGGGGACCAGGGGTAACAGGACTGTGGGGAGGTCTCCACTGAGGTTGTTCTGCATCAGTTAGGGCTGCTGTTTGAAGCCCGTTACCTTGGTAAAAGGAAATTTCTTAACCTGTGCTCAGTGATATCTTCCCTTTAACTTAAGGCAGAATGAGTAACCTGTGAATTGTTCTCAGAAGGAAACTACTGATCAATAGTAAAAATAGCAGCCAGCTTCCTTGTCCCCCGCTGTGCTTTCATGACTTTCCATTGACTTGTTCTGTTACTACAAGAATGTCAGTAAATCATTACACTGAATTTATGAACTGGAAATTATTTTCTACTTTCTTCTGTAAGTCCTTAGAATAACTTATTAAAATAGATATTTTCTGTCCTATTTGCACACCATAGGCTCTTTTGCCTTGGTGTCATTAGTTTTCAAATCAACTCTACAATATCATAAATACAAATGAAGTACACATAGCACAGCAGAACAAAATGCATGAGACAGATAGACAGAAGTTCAGAAGGGGGAAAGAAAGCATGTGTTGCCAAAACAGCTCAGTTGAAAACATCTGCTACAGAATACTATGGAAGCATCTGTAGTGCTGTGCATTCCCACCAGAGGGGGAAAGAAGCTACACCATAGCAAAGCAATTTGCATATAAACTCTACGCTTTTTTCTGTGAAGGGGGAGAAAAGCATTTGGTTAGGAGAAAATTTAGGTTAGGAGCATAAAATTCCTGCATTTGCTTTATGCTGTATATAACTGTGCCTAGCTAAAAAGAAATTTGGTAACTTTGGCCAAGAATGCACAGAACTGAGGGACTATGCATATATATATGATATGAACTTGAGAAAAGAAAGTTTTAATCCTATTAGCAGAAATGAACTGTTTGTGGGTACTGAGAAGTTACCTAGCTATTCTGAGTAATGTATAAATACTTTATCCATATCCATTTGACTGACAACATGCTTCCAAAATTTTTCTTTGTACCCTTTTCCCGTTATTATTCTGCAACATGTATATGAACTGTACAGTACTGTACTGTATGAACTGTACTGTACTGTACAATTAGTCTTTCCTCATTCTACTAAAAACACAAAATCCATTGCTTTCCCATTTTCTTCCTTTGAAACACAGTCCTTCAATGCCCAGTATGACTCAATGTATTATTCTTCCATTCCCAAGCACTGTTATTAAGGTTTTAAATTCCCAAAGTCTGTTCTCAGTAAGTAATGGGAGCAGTGCCAAAAACTTCAAGAATTATTTAGGGAGATCTCCTTTTCTATTTAACAGTTTTGATTAGAAGAGGAAATCTATGTCCCTGACACCCTATCTGAAAGAACTGCATTTCTGTAATCTTCGGGAGAAATAAAGCATTCTTAAATTTTAGGTGAATATGTCTCCCATTTTCATCTTTTCTTTTTGTTCAGTTACTTCTACTCTTTTTTATTTGTTTGTTTCTAGGCCACAATATATTAAATATTGTTGCATCTATATCTTAGTTTCTAAGATATAAACAGAGGAGAGGATATAGAGGCTAAGGGTTATAAACAGAGACACACTTGCATGAACTGAAATATAGCCTCACAATATTTCCTCTGTTCCTTTCCCTCTCCCCAAACAAGCACAGAATATTATTACAGACAAAAGTAGAATAGTAGATGTTGCAATATTTGTGTTTCAGTGATTAGAATTTGATAAGACTGATTTTAAAAAGCCATGAGCCATTTGCTTTCACACAAGTTATCCAAAAGATGCCTGGGCTAACATATTCAAATCCTAGGAAGATTAAAAACATCATATTCATATTCAATGTGACCTTAATAAGTTTTGAAATCAGATAGCTACAAAGGTAAAATTTTCATGCTGCTTATGCCTGTCAGGTATCAGGACATCTTACATATTCTAAATTAAAATGATTCCTTTTTGGTAACCATGTGATATCCATCTGGAGAACTAGAATTCTTGTTTATATATTTGGTCTCCTGGAAGACCTTAACATAAATGCATATGACACTGAGCAGCCTGTAAAGTCAGCCACTGTTAAGGTTTTCCTCAGGGTTATCTCCAGGGCTTCTCAAAGGTCAATTGGCTCCCCAGCTCTTTCCAGCACACCTTTCTAGCAAGTTCAAGACCGCGCACTATTAAATGGCAACTGTCACATATGGTAACACCTATTATCTCCCCAACATTCAAATGTTCCTGCCTCTTATGTGACAAAGCAAAACATCTGAAACAGAAAGAAAGAAACAGACAAAAAAAAAAAAAAAAAAAAAAAAAAAAAAAAAAAACTAACTTTTTGACTTCTAACTCAAGGAAAAACGAAAATGTAGTGGTGCAGAAGCACCACTTCAGTTTATTTCCCAAAACGTGGATCGAAATGTCTCAGTTAGTAAGCAAATTACCACTTGCTCTTACTCCTAGTCTCTTTAACAAAACCCCTTTTAATTCTTCGATGAGGTCAGTTGCTCTGGTTTCTAATTAGCATTAGTATCTAAAGGCTTAATCACAAGATTCTTCCTTTCTAAGGTAAATGCCTTGGAATCCTGTGGTACTAATTCTGGTTTAGCTCAGCAGGTCTGATTATGTCTTTCCTTTGAAAACTTCTTCCTTTGGGAGCAATGCAATAGTGATCAATGGCTAAAGTGCCCCTGTCCCAGCACATTTGCCAATACAGACAGGCTGTCTAGGATGAGAGGAGTACCGTGCTCTGGATATGAGTAGTTCGAAATCCTTTAGATTTGGTTTGCAATATTTCTTTATATCAACATGATTTTCAGACAGTATCTAATATTTCACGTCGTTTCTCGGGGCTTTTGGCTGGTTTTATTCAACTGATAGATGTTGCCAGATGCAGAAAGCAAACCAGCCATGACATTTTCACTGGCAAATGGAAGGGGATTTTGCCATTTGGACTTCCCATACCCTCTCAAAATCAAATTCAATATACATTCCATATGTAAACCAATCGCTCAGGGTCAACAACATTCATTAATGCTCACCTCAGTATGCATAATATTATTACATGTAGCTCTACTTCAATCTACTTCTACTTCAACCCCCCATGCTTGAGTATTTTCAATATGATTACGCTTTTGTAATATTTAGATGTAACTGTAACTAGAGAAAAATAGAGTGGCAGAAATTGCCCCAATGGATATACCAAAATAAGCAAACTGAGCATCTGTGGTTTTAAGATTCAGGTTTTCTTTTTATAGACATCTGGCCTGGTTCTCTTTGGGAAGAGAGGTGATGAAATAACACTGAAAAGACCTGGGTTTTGCCCGGTCAATACTTCTACTTTTAAATGCATATGAAATTGCACTACGGCGCACTACTATTCACCATAATCTTTAAAGAAATAGGCTATTTCAAAGTTTTTAATTACATGAAAGTTAAGATATTGGAATGTTTTTCCCTAGCACAATTAAGTAACATAATTTCAACCATAAAAATGCATAATAATTGGTAAGGTTAATAAATAAAAGTTAAAGTGCATAATAATATCTTAAACTTCAGATAGAAAAATAATCTTCCCAGAAGATCACTTGACCTTCATGGTGGAGAATGGTCTCCACCATTTTCAGACAGGACAGCAGCAGGCTGTACTGAGTTCAAAGATGTTCTTAATAACCTAACATGGCTCCTAGAGCTGAAGTTCTCAAGTCTGAAGGACACTGATGTTAACCAAAACCAGGTTGTCATCTCAGTCTTTAGAAAAACAAGAAAAAACTGTATAACTGGTGTATAATGGGATGACTGAACCAGTTTGGAGTATAAGCATTATTTTTACAATGGATCAGTGCTCCCTGTCTTTCAATAGATAATCTAAGGGATCAGATCCCAACTAAGAGCCAATTAATAAGCAAATATTGCATATAGTAAGCAAATATTGTTAATAACTGCATCTTGTTATAAAGCATGTAGCAATATAACATTTGTTTCACATACAGAATTTAGAGAACAAATGTTATTATGCTAGTCTTCATATAACAGTTCCAAATATTATTAGCTTAAAATTGTAATGAAGCGCATTAGCCTTCACTATAATCTTTAAAGGAAAGGAACTTTTTAACATTTATTTATTTTTAATGAAAGTGCTTAATAGCAGAAAGCTAAGAGTTTGAAATGTGTTTTTCTTCGGTAGAAACAATTAGAATGTTTTCATCCTTTAAAACCAAGTGCACAATAAAACTTCATTTTAAGATCACTCACTTGGACACTGGAATCACGGCAATAACAACAGCACTAATGTAATAAGATGCATTCCATTTTATTTCATAGGTCTATCTCTCGTCCTTCACTTTCCCTTTTCCAGTTACATTTTAAATAGGTAAAACTTTTTTATTTTAATGGATACTGCCATTGCATTCATTTCATGTATAATCATCCCTACAGCATCTTTTTATGAGAATTGAAGTTAGGCCAACACTGGTAACAACATGAAAATAGGTTTAATGAAATATGCAGGATAAGTAGTTGCTGGGGAGAATTTGAGATTGTGCATTTGTATATTTTTCTAATTATTTATCAGATTTGTGTAACAGGGAAAGACTGTAGTTACAGGACCGTTTAACTTGACTCTGAGAATATCCTGTGTAAATATAAGGAGTGATTTCTGGAAGTAAGTACCTCTATTAAATAAATTATTCAACCATTTTGGCAGACAGGTTTTCCTTTATCAGATGCTTCAACATAAGGTTGAAGGAAAATTCAACTGGAGTAGCCTTGAAACATATGTAAATCTTTTCTGAGCTATTTGGTGGCAATTTAAATGCCTTTAAGCATGCAGACTGATGGCCTTCGTAATTGTTTTCCCAGTCATTTGGGAATATTCTAATTATTCCTTAAATTTTGCATCACTAACACCTGTACTCTCTCATCAGCTCAGATGTCTGTGCTGCTTTGGGGAATTTGGGCAAAACTAACTGCTGATGTAACTCCAAATTCCACTGTAAAGAACATGTGCGTAGACATCATTTGGTTCAGTGGAGATGTTATCACCCTATGAACAATGAATATTAAAACTCACTTCCTGCCGTGCAGATTTAGATGAAGAGATGCTTTGTACTGTTAAGAAATGACAGTATTTTCTGCTCAGCGTTTATATATCCATTGACTGAATACTGAATGGCACTTAGGGACTACACAATTCAATGAAAGGAGCTATAGAAGTGGAGCTGATGCAGTGAATCTAAATACAAATTAATTCATTTATCATGAGACAGATATCTTAACGGGTGAGTATTTCCCTGTATCCCACTCAGCCTCCTTTCATTTTCTTGCCATTGTTATAAGAGACAAGATAAATCCCAGAAACTTTATCGGTTACCAAACTTTCTTCTCTCATGTAGCTGACAAAGAAAATAAAAATGGAGAACCACTTGTTCTTTGTAAAGCTCTTAAGAACTGTCTGCAGCCTTCTAGCAGTTTTATTCAGCTATGTAAGCATCAACCCATTGTGGCTCTTCTTTTGTTATTAATTAGATTTAATTCACTTTCAATATGTCTTTGTTTATACATTCAATATTGGAGAGATGAGCACCATTAAACTCCCACCCCTCTCCTTATACATTAGTCACACTTAGACAACACTTACCTTCCCCACTGCCAAACCTGGAACCGCTCTACGTGGAAGGTCTTTGGTGGCTTATTGACATCAGCAAAGCTGTCACTGGCTACAATAACCAGATCAAACCTTCATTAGGGAAAGCTTTATCTGCTTCCATTTATTGCAGTCATTTAAAGTGTTTCTGTCCTCACACTTAGCAAAATCTGCAGCAGGTCAGCACAGAGGTATCCTGCCAAGAGGAACAGCCAGGAGGTAAGGCCGGCATGGGAGGCGAGCGGCGCTCCGCTCTGACGCGCTCACCCGACTCCACTCGTTTGTGCCTCAGAGATTTCCTGAGCCAGAGATGCTATCCCTCCAGTTAATAACCCCCTCATGGATCCTTCTTCCATTTGTCTAATTTGTGTAATTGCTTCTCGACACTATGTAAATGTTTAAGCATCTACACGGTCTTGTTGTAAGGAATTCTGCAGCTTAATTATGCACCATGTAAAAACATAAAGTCTGATCTGCAAAGGGCAAACCTAGCTCCTACGAGACTTCATAGTTAGCCTGGCCTTTTGAAAGGATTTATGATGAATTTACCGTGATGGGCTCTTTTTGATTAGAAATGCCAACTTGTAAGTTGTCTGGGAGTGAATATCTAAAAAAAAGTTCCTGAAATGAGAGTTATGGGGTGTAGATATGCTCCTGCACGGTCATTAGGCTTCATTAACAGGCAGTTCAGGTGAAAGGAAAAGTTACCAAGAGCAGGGGAAGCCCTAGGAATAAATGGAGGGCAAGGTAGAAGAAATCTAAGCTGATCCTATTATGTGTGAAAAATGAAGTTGACTTTGACCTGAATTGTGGATTGGTATCAATCATCTGTAAGCTAGGGTAAAAGCTACCAGAGCACAAACTGTAAAAGGAACAAACGCTGTATTTGCTATTATTCATATAAGTTTGTCACTTTACTATGTAAGGTACAGCTCAGCTTTTCTGCCTCAGAGGAGGGCTAGAAATAATGATCTCATAAATGGATTAATGTGATGTATTTAAAAATGAAAAGGATTAAGCTCTTGCTAAATTATTTAGGCCTACTTATGAATAAACAGGCAAGCATAGCCAGAGCTTTTGTTTTTTACCTCAGTGATTGATTCCCTTTTAAGAATAAAAAAAAATAAGGATGAAACTGAAGATCTTGCTTATTTAATTCACCTCTTATTCTGTAAACAATTGTGACCCTTGTTTTATGTCAGTTGCATTAAAGATGCTGATTCCTGTACTTAGACCTGATATTCTTCACCTGAGTTACAGGAAATGCAATGATACCTTGATAAAAATATAAGTTCACTGTGATTCAAACACTTTGTAAAGATGCTTGGGTTTCTATGCAGAGAGAGGTATGAGCCACCATTAGCTCAGCAGTCACCATCTGCACAGGGTAGTGATACCGAGATGGCTACATACGACAAGATACCCCAAGCACTTAGTGAAGGACCGAATCTAAAGAATTTCAGGTTGAATGATGCATACATATGTCAACATTTTTAAGGCTGAGTGATGCGCATATATATATACCCATACATTTATACACACTAAGAAGGCAGTGACAACTGTAGTTAACATTGGAAAGGGCTTCTTTTCTAGCTCCATGTTTTAAGCTCTCAAAAATTTCTAACACTCAGTCTTGTGATTGAAATATTCCTAATTTTAGCATTTACTGTACAGTGCTAGAATTGTAAACACTCTGAGTAGGAACATTTCAGCAATTTCACTTGAGTGGAAGAGCGAGGAGAAATGATTACAACCTAGACACTATAAAAAGATTATTTAAATGCTCTTCTGAGTAGTTTAAACAATAAAGTATTGAAAATTATAAAGATAGAAATAGCCTTCACTGAAGATGCATTCACATGTGCTCTGATTTATACTTGTGCAGTATAAAATAAACTGAAACTTAATCTTACATAGTACACAAAAAAACCCAAGGTGGCAGAATCCAACATTCTCTCACTAATGCTTCATTTTAATCATCATCTTATACATTGATTTATGACACTTTTTTGCCACAGCAACATATTGTAGACATTATTTAGGTACCTGATAAAGATGTCAAAGAACTTCCTATTCTTGTCATATGTTATTTGTCATATGTTATTTCAGAAAGATAACTTACATCTCATATTGAATCTGACTCAGAGCAAGGGAAGAAGAGTTCTGAGAAGGGTCAAAATATGAAAAAGGTCCTACTAAGACTAGTCAACCCTCTGTGCTGTCATGCCTGAAGGCAGCAAGGCTAGTTAGGCTGAGTTACAATAGCAGGGGATCCATAGGTAACAGCATCAGCTTCCATTCATTGACCATGCATGCAGAACAAGTGGTCCAAATACCCAAGGGATATTTTAGCAAACAGATAGTGTCCTTTTTTGGCCTGAAAGGATGTTTCCATGCAGTGACTAAAAACCATCCTTGTTTAACAAAGAACCTCTATGCTTCAGCAAGTTTTACAAACTCCAAGAAGTCTTGCAAAAAGTTTTACAAGGACTTGTAGCCTAAGGGTTTTTTTTCATTTTCCTCATTTCCTCTGTCAGTGAGTGGAGCCAAGAGATTTGAAATGTCTCAGTGAAACTGTCAACCTCTGATCAGTTATTCTAGACCGGTTCCAATGTATGATATATCCTGTTCTAAATAGTACTCCCCCTAAAACTGATTTCATACTGCGATATTTTGGATTACTGTAGCATTGTGCTGTAGATATAAGAAAAGGGAAAACATTTATCAGACCAGTCAAGAAAGTCACATAGCTGCCTCCCTGTAAAACTATTTCAAAATTTATTACTCAAACTTAAAATGTGAATGCTGTCTTAAACATTTAGCCACCATTTTACTTCATATTACTCGGCGCTAAGAAACTTATGGATTTTTTTGATAGCTCTTCCAATAGCACAGCACATTTTAATAAGTCATAATGTAACATGTCCTAATATTATTGATATTTTATGGAATATAAAAGCGACATAAAAAAACCTCCTTTGCATTTACCTGAGTTAAGCCCTCCCCCATATGCAGTATAAATCCAGACCATTGCCATTTGTAAGATTTATTTCACTTTTTTTTTTTTTCTTAAAAGTTTCAGGATCACTGAAACTTTGTATGAGAGTATATCCCATTTTCAAACTATCATCTCAGATTTTCTATGTTACTTTCCCTACATGAGGGAAATTCCTAGCTGGTGAAAATTAAGAAGAAATTTAGCAAATAAATAGTCCCAGTGGTGACATTTTGCTTAGAGTACTTCTTTGGTTTCACTGCCAATGCTGCAAATTGAGCTCAACAAGCCAAAGTCCATCTAGTGAAATGAATGAAGCAGTACAATATTGAGCTAATATTATAGCCCATCAGAATGTATGAAGTATTTTAATTTTGTGTCTCCCCCATATTTTGTGCATAGCAGGAGAAAAAAAAAATGGAGAGGAGGCAAAATTTCTAACTTGAAACACAAAAATACCAACTGGATATAAGGAAAAAAAAACAGTTCTAATAATTGACAGAAATGAATCTGAATTGACAGAAATTGCAGAAAATTATTTGCTTTTTAATGTCCACCTCTTTTATGCAAATAATATACATTATTACAGAAATTATGTAGGCTGGATGTCACTACCTAGTCATTCAAACAACAACCAACCCACTAATCTTTCAAGTTGAAAACTAAAAACTCTCTGCGGTTACTGCAGTCTCTCCCTCTTAAATTTCACTTTGATTGCATTTTAAATTTCTTCAGGAATATATTCCATATGCATCAGGTCCTCAAGATTTAGCATCAGAAGTGTTATGAAAAAGACATTTGAAGCCTGAACAATTACATTTTGCGCAGAAAAAATAATAATTGAGATTTATATAAGCTCTCTTTATAAGGAACAAATTATTTACACTATGATCAGTGGCTAATTCAAGAAAGAAAGTATAATATTCGTCTTAAATATTTATAATTAAACAACTATATGAATTTTCTTAATTTGGTGTATTTTTAATAAATAAGCCATCAGCTTCTAATTTCCATTCACATTTTATATTATTATTTACCTGTTTTTCATAATTACCTGGCTAGTATTTTGAAGAGATCATGAATGAGCAAATTATTTTTTGACCATCAAAAGAACATATAAAAACATCTTCAAATAAGCATAATTAACATTTCACTGTATCTTCAAAAAATCCATAGAAAGAAATCCATGGAAAGTCTTTCTATATTGATATTTATATTATTATTACTTAAAATTTATTCTATAGCTTTTGTAAGGAGAATCATGTAAATATGCTATTATTGGAAAATAATATGCAATTATAATATGGAAAATCTGTTTCATATAAAGCAAACTATTTGACTGTAATGTGCAAGTTCTGGCAATGTTATAAATAACATTTTTAAAAAATTTGAGGTTAGAAGCTGGCACTGAATTCAGTATTGTTTCATTCTTTTCCCCCACAATGTCTTAGTTTTACCTCACTATGATGTTCTAAACATACACTTTTTTCTTCTTCAGTTTCTTTCTGGAACCCCTCACAGCCCTGATCACTTATGGATTCCATTCTTTTTTCTGCCCCTGAGTACTGCATATCAGCTGCAAGTCTCTTTTACTTAGAAGTATTTACACATTTCACATTTTACATTGGCAAAACCAAGTATTATTAATTAACAGGAAAAAAATAAATAAATTCAGTGCAATGATTTATTTGCTGTTTTTCCTGTTTGAAAGCAATCCCTTAACAGAGTATGACTTTTGCAAGCACCTCAATTATCTTTAGTTTTTGCCTGCTTTATGGATTCTGGTATTCTATAGTCTTAGATCAATAATTGTTTATTTTTATGAATAGATAATTTTTGGCCTTAAGTTATGTGCAAAATATATAAAAAAAGAGGAACACTTTTCTGATAATTTATCTCCCTGAACTAGATTTGAAGCTGGTCATAGGAATGCCAGGAGCGAGACAACTTTGTGATTCATTCACGATTACATTCATATACAACCTACCCATTTTAAATCAATTATTTGCATAGACCTGATGATCACCCCTACTTGCAATCCAAAGGACAGATATAAAATTATATTGAAGCATAAGGGGAAGAAAAAGTGCTGCTTGAGTGGATTTTCCTTTATCGTTAGACTAAGGAGATTACTGTTCCCTGGGCCAGGGTAGACTGAGAGTTTGACTGGAAAACAGGAAAAGGTAAGGAATTCATAACATACTGGTAAAACTAATTTTCATTC
>JAWLRI010000563.1:8457963-8484829 GCA_034781795.1 Crypturellus tataupa | reverse complement strand
GGGTAGACTGAGAGTTTGACTGGAAAACAGGAAAAGGTAAGGAATTCATAACATACTGGTAAAACTAATTTTCATTCATATTTTTCATAGCCTTTATTTGAATATATCAGGAAGCTCTTTAATACTAACAGTACAACACTGGATTTAAAATCATTTACAAGCTGTAGCAAACAACAGAAAAACACAAACCTTTCATTGTCACAAACAGTCATTTTGAAACTGGCGTAAATCATTCTCATATCAATGTAAATTTGTAACTGCAGAAGCCAAATAGTCTGCATTCACGATAATTTTAATACCTATATAATCACTCAGCAATTCTAACCAGGTAGTGAAAGGTTAAAGCCTTTATATTTTGCTTGGTTTGGAGGATATTTTGGGTTGCCAATACATCACTATAAAACAATGATAAGAGTTAACAATCAGTTAAGACTTGCTGGGCAAACAGATACTTAATTCTGTATTTCACTATCATTTCTGAATCCTGTCCTTAAATTTGGTGGCTTTGTTTAGCAGATTTTCAAGATATGTCTAGATTTTTTTTAAAAAACACCATCTATATCTCATTCAATTTGAAACACAGTTTCATAAAGTGTGTAGGTTAAATTATCTGCTGTTTTGCTATTTGTAGTCTGCCTCTACATACTGTTTAAGATGTCGCCAGGTAGAACAGCTATATATATCCAGTCTCCACTTACTCTTTTACAAGTGAGCTGAATTGTTCACGTGTGTAAAGTAGTGGAGAAATAAGATTTATATGTTACCTAACTAGGAATCTTAGAGGAGTTACTTTATGTGCTCCTCCATCTCCTTAATTTTCCTCCAGAGGGACCTCTGCATTGAAAACTTGTGTAGCTGTACTGTTTCAAAGAATGGAGCAATTGGGACATTTTAGTATCTTAATTGGTCATGCTGTTATTGAATTCAGCAGCAAAAGATCTGTTGATTTGTCTGATACAGAAAGCCTGCTAGTGAATTCAATCAGTTTTCCAGACAATCAAAAGCTCTGACCACAGTGGGAAGCAACATCATGTTTCAGAGTAATATTCAAGAGACCTCGGAGAAAGCAGCTCTAGAATAACCCACACAGTCCACAATTTCTCTTCATTCATACTGGCTTATATCCTGAAGCATAACAGAAATAAGGGTTTTCTCCTCTTTATTTCAACTTTATGTCCACTTCATTTCAACAACTCTTTATTCCAGGCCTCTACCTATGTAATTTCAGAACTTCTTATTTTAAAAAATAAGAATAGCAAAAATAACTTCTTATAGAAATTTAGAAAAGCAAATGATAGCCTTAGAGGAAAAAAAATGCAGAATGTACCTAGTGCATTCTAATTTCGTTCAGTAATTTGGAATTCACAAATACATTCAATGTGATCTTTGGTAACAGACTAGTTACAGACGGGCAATAAGAAGAACATAGTTCCCAAGTTGATAGTGAAATCATCCTAGCATAATCCAGGCCATGAAGTGATAAGCACCTTTTAGAGATGATTTAAACAGGAGCTGAGTGAGACCCGACATTGTCAATCAGTCATAATTTATGACTCGACTGAAAGATTTTACAAAACAGGTTGGCATTTTCTTCACACAGATAGCCTAGAGCTTCACCTGAAGAATGAAACTGTTTGCAAAAAATAAAAAGCCCTGAAGTTCTCTGTGGTTCTCACCATTCTTCTTTACATCACTTTACCCATACAACACGCACTAACCTGCTTGAAGCAGCACCAGTTGGGGATTTTCCTGTTACAGGTACCACCTGTTGAAAGAAACACAGAGGTTGGTATTTAGCCAAAATATTTGCTAGACCTTGGCAAGATTGTAAAGAGAGGCTGTCATCTGAAGTGGTATCAGTAATGCATAATATGCCAAAAAATGAAGAAAAGGTGAAGAAAAAAAATCCCACAGACTGAGTCATGAAAGACATTTTATTTTAACTGCAATAACTAATATTCTTTTATTAGAGAAAAATAGACACAGCAATTTAGAATCCTTAAAACCTTAAGCAGTTGCTTGGAATAACATCCATTTCCATAACTTACATCCATAAGTGTAAATCACCAATGAATAACACATAACAATATTTTTAGGAGGAATACCCCAAATTTTCCTTGAATGTGTCAGCAGTTTGGTTAAATTGGCATGGGATTCTCATAACTGCAGGAGATCTCTTAAGAGGTACATATTTGTACGTTTTATTATTCACAACAACCCTTCAAATAATTTTGATGGGATTCTTTTACATGTTATGAAGAGTGAAGTCTTATTTCATGCTGTTGGAAATGACAAGTAACCTTGAGCCTGGCTGAGTTTTGCTAATGTCAAACCTAGAGTAGAGAGATGTGGATACTAGGAAAGAAAGAAAACCACATATGTAATCAAAAGAACAAGTAGTTGGCAAGATCAGAATATTAATTGCTGATTTAGAGTCAAATCAAACATGGCTCTGCAAAATGCTTCTGTTAAATAACTTCTTTTCAGTGAGTTGTAAAACTCTGCTAAGCAGATATCCTCTGAACTAATGTGATTTTACAAAAAAAAAAAAGTATATTTTAATTTATAAAAGAGAAAGACATGCTCAGAGTCAGCCTCAAGGTGAATTTATTTTGCAATTAGATATCATTTAACATCAGACTGCCTGCAACTGACACTGCAAAAGAACTGAGCCTAAATTTACAACCTCACCCTCCTGGCATAATAACATAAACACAAGGGTAACATCCAGCCTATTACCTTAGGAAGCCTATAAACAAAACCTCATCACCGAGAGCCTCGGTGAGCAGATGGGCTTTCTACAGCCCCACAGAGGCTAGCAGAGACCGAGGCTGTCGGGGAGATTTGGGAGGGCTGTCTGCTGGCAGTGCCTTAGCACAAAATCTCATGCTGCGAGCCCGCAGGTGTTGAGGAAAAGGTGGCATTACCTAAAATCACCTGAACATTGCTGAATAACAACTGAGGTGACACTGAAAGAACTGGCTGGCCCTGAGGCCTGCTACTGGACATTACAGTTTGCTGCTGAAACTCAGTTTTTGTTACCGTAAACTATAGTAGTATCTCCCGGTTTTGATGACACTGTTCAACCGTTGCACTTCTGATTCCGTTGAAAGGCAGTTATCCCTCTCTCCACAGTGTTTCTTCACAAACTGGAAAAGAGGAGGATATCTCCTCAGGAAAACTTTCACATCATGGATCTCCCTTAAGGGCATGGCTGAAATCCTGAAATTCAGCTTCCCCTTTGCCAGTACTGCCCAGAGCTGGAAGAGGCACAATATTCCTTGGAAACTCGTAGGTGTCAGCAGAAACCTGAGTTAAGAGTTTTGACATTGAAGCCCAAGTCAGGCCTCCCGACATGCCTGATGCTTTCGCTAGCAAGCAAGTAGGAACAGACTCCATTTGGCTTTGCACAGATTTCCCATGGAAGAGTCAGGGAGCACCTTAATGAGATCCTGTGTGCGAAGCAATACTATGGGACAAGGAAGAATCAGATTAAAGCACCCAAGCCAATGAATATTTAATTTTAAAACATATCTCCAATAGGGCATGAAGAGACTGAAGTACTCACAGTAAGGGATTAATTTTGAAAATATTGGCCTGCGTATTAAATTTGAGGTCACCCAGCAAGTCAATAGCAACAACAGGGAAATCTTGCTGATGTGGCTTCTTAGCACATGTTCAGTTCACTTGACAGTGATCCAAGCTGCGGGTGACACAAGCCACAAGGCCTTCAGAAGTGTAAATGAAAATTCAGTGCAGATGTTAGAAAGCATATATACATGTGTAATGATCTCTTTCCTAGTTAAGGTTTCCCCTGATCTAAGAGACAAAAATTTCTGTAAGCTGATTATTCCCCAGCAATGAATAAAGTCTCTAAGTGACTTAGTTACAATATGCATATAACAGTGCTTGATCAGAGCAGAGAATGTGAGGAGATTTTATTACAGTTTCTAAAAGTGCATTTCTGAAAGGACTTCTTTCCCTTGCCTTCAGAAGACCTGACCCTTTCATACTCTGGTCAAGAATTTCTAGTGAATTATGATGACACCTAAAGAAAGACGAAGTTTGCTGTAGGCAAAATTGTGAAATTCTGTGCGTTCTGTTGTCTTATGGCATCTTACAGATTCTTCTGTTATTAAGGTTAAAAAAAGATCCAGGACTGCAAGTCCCTGGCTCCCTTAGGAATATTTTTCTCAGGTCTGTTACACAGTCAATGTCAATGAGGATAATGCTATAAAATAACTGTGGATCTATATCATTCACTATATTTAAATAAACTAATGAGATTATTTTGGTATATTATAAGCCTTGCCCTTGAGCTAAGAAACACCTTCTAATGTTCTAAGCCAGCAGCAGCCTCTGTTTACAATATAGTCTATACTTTCCTTCATCATACAGCCAAGCCTATAATAGTTTCCTCTCTAGGAAAGAGTTAAATAAAAAAAGAAACCCGCCAAATTCTGAGACCTCAAACCTTGCACTTGCTGTTGATCATCCGTCTTTCCTGAGGAGGCAAGTGTTGGCAGCCTCCCGTGTTTCTCTCGTGGAATTTATAACTATCATTGCAAAGACTCTGAACTGCACAAGGATCAATATAATTATAGACAAGAAAAATGTGAAGTTCCCAAACTGAAAATCCTACACAGTTTGTGGAAGGTGTTTTTTACAATTAAGATAAAGACAAGAAAGAGGCAATCTCTTACTATAGCTTAGAGTGAGATATAATACAAAAATTGTGGGAAAATGAAAAAGGAACATTTGCCTTATTTCAGTGCCTTCTTCTAAATTCCTTGCATTAGATTGGGATGCTTTAAGTATAAACTACTCCAATAATTTCCATTCCTCAGTGTAACAGGGTTTGAGGTAATGCAAATTATTAAAAAAAAAAAAAGAAATAAAAGCATTTAAGAAGCTGTGATTTTGCAGAGTAATAAACAAAGATTATACTTGCAAAAACATTTCTCAGAGACAGTGGAGTCTGTCAGGTCTGTAAGCACTTTGCCCAGAAACAGTTCAGATCAAGGTGAAGTCACAGTAGGCGTCTGAAAGCAATATTAGTGATGTTACCTATTCTGACTATCTTTGAAATGCATGTATATGCGTAATATGTTAGGTTCAACGTAACTCTAGAACCAAAAACAGATTATTTGATATTCTTTTGCCATCATGCAATAGTATGATGAGGGTTTTCTGTTGTTGTTTCTCAAGTATGTAGAGAATATATATTTTGAGTTCATTTTTGATATAAATATAATTACACTACTTGCACAAAAAGGCAAAATAAATGTCAGACAGTACAAAGCTACAAAGCTTTGCCTTCTAGCTAGTGAGCTGATATTATAAACTGATACAAAGCACATCTCTCTAAAATGACATGGAAAAATTAAATTAATCTGTCTCTAAAAAGTAAAAGAGTTTGGATAAATTTCCATGATTTTACTATACTGGCCATAAGTTCCACTGTAAATTTCTTCAACTATCTATTCAATGATCCCTATCCATGAAGTCTGCTCATAAACAGACCCAGTAAAGTCACTTTCAGAAGAAAGTGTTTGCTTTTGTTGATGCTCTTAATTTTTAAGTTGGGTCCCTTGAAGCACAAAGCTTTCAAGGCACCAGTATGTTCTATGGCACAGAATCTGTATTCTTCAATAATTCATTTATTTAAAATTCCCCCTTCTTCACTTTAGCTGGCTATGCATTCTTCACTAAGAACTAATTAAATGTCATAGTTAAAAGCTTCCAAGTTCATCTTTTTAATGATTCTTTTTCTTTCTGATATACCATGTCAGGAACATATCAGGAACAACACAAAGAGTTTTGGAACACATAAATTGTTTTGTCATTAAGGAGCTGATACAATTCTAGGTTATACTAGGAACAAAAAGACAATCTAAACCCTTTACCTAAAAACAAGATTTGGTCCCGAACTATTCAAGAGTCTCTTTTTAATGTGATTACCTAGGTTAATTATATTGTAATCACTCAATGTAATTTTCTGCTGGTTTATATAATTATAACATTAAGCAGTTAATTATAGAGATGTGGCACATATAATGCAATCTTAATTACAACGTGTTTAAGAATATGCTGGATAGATATTTTGCATTTATAATAACTACAAATTTATCTTCAATGAAGACGGCCCCACAGCAGCACTTTCACCCTCTGCTCACCACTGAATAGTATTCTTACTGAATTTCACCCTGCTCCCTCCAATTCCACTTGCAAAGTGACTCTCAGCCATGTGCTTAGCATGAAGGAACACAGGACACAAAGGTCCTACAGAAATTATGGTTTGCCATCTGCAAAATTAAATCCTAGGGCACTTGTGAGCAAAGCTTATGTAGTTTTCAGTAACTGCACTCCAAGGATTTTTCAAGCCGATTTTCAACCTTGAGGGAAGAATGACCAGAGGAACATCTTTGAATGGAGAAGAACACAACCTTATGGAAAGAGAAAAGAGATCCAAGCTTTGCATAAGCTTAAAGGGAGATAATAAAGAAACATCTTAAGATTTGCTTAAGATGTTTAAATAACTTCATGTTATTTTTGTTTATCTATTATAGTAAATTGATTTCTTTTCCCTTCAAAATTTGGGTAGCAGACCAGTAGAGACCAGAGCCAAAGACTTCTTATCCAAAGTTATGCTCAACAGATATCACAGTCATTGCCTGATGCACTCAAGTAAAAGACTTATTCTTCTCAAATAAATTCACTTCCCTGACCTAGGCTTCAGACTCGGGGTTTGCCCGAGCAATCAGGGAGCTATAAAAATCAAAGACTTCCCATTTTTGCAACCTGCTCTCATTTCACTTAATAGTTACACATTGCCAGTAAGGTTAGAAACGATTTTTCAGAGAGCTTGGCAGACCTTTTGCTGCTAGGCTGACTGTCCACTTGCAGAGAAGAAAAAAGTACCTCAGCTCCTTCTACTCCTCAGGTGGTAAGTTACCACTGACAGGATTTGAAGAGATTTCTCTCTCTCATCCTGATCTTTGGCTTTACCTCAGGATACAGATAAAGAAGTGGCGCAGCACACGCACGCCTGCCGCCCCACGAGCACTTCAAAAAAGTCAAGTAGCAGAACATGAAAGGAGATAAAATTGGAGGTGGAGACAGAGGGTCTTCTTATTCCTCAGAGGACAGGGATGAACTGTGGCAAGGTTAGCATGACACAGCCCAGCATGCACTTAAAGCAGGAAGGCTGACGTGCCTTCCCATTAAAAACAGAAGAAAGTGAGAGTCAGGCCTGGTGTTAGCCATGTGTTTCTTTCTCTCATGACCAATCTCAGTTTAATTGTTAGGCTTAGGTTGAAGAGCTTCTTTTTGCTCCATTGTGGAACGGATTCACATACCAATCTTAAAATAAAACTTATTGTTAACTTAAAAAATCTGAAGGGTTAAGTCATTAAATTCTGTGCAAAAGTTTAATCGATTTCTAAATAATAAATCAACTCTGGGTGCTCTTAATAATCTCGGTGTAACACATTTCAATCCAGAAGCATTACACAGTATTTATCTTTAATGAATAATAAATGAGACATTAGTATTGACTGAACAAATGATTAAATATTCCATCAGTAACACAACATAGAAATAATTTTTAATTATTAATAAGCTACGGATTTTGCTTGTCAAGTGCAGTCATCTTTTGACATGAATAACTTATTTTCTTAGCTGTCATCCACAAGGGAGATGAATTCAAAAGGCAGTTAAGGCTAATACTGGGCATTTAGTACATACATGTCTAATGTCAGTCTTTGAAACAAAAAAGAAAAGTTGTTTCAGAAGATGTTAATGGCATTAAAACCTGTTTCAGCATGCTCTTCCATTCATTCTGAAATTCTGCTCTAATACATACGCATATTTATTAGAAAGATTATTAAGTGCCATGGAACCAGGTGCACAGCTGGCCAGCACAAGAGGAGATTCAAATGCCTAGGTTTCTTCTACAGCCTTTGCATTGGCCATGCAAAATGTTGCACTCTTTAATGGCAATTTTTGAAGTTGCTCATAGAAAACCATCACCAGGAATATCACTAGACAAAAGTTTTTCCTCTGTCAGCTACCCCGAGGCATTTAAAAGCATTCACTTGCCATGTGAATAGAACAAATTCTGTTTAATATTCAGTTATAACCACTAAGAGTACTATAACAGGTAGCTACGTAGTGTATTGAATAACAGTCCTCTAACTGGTCAGAAAACAAGCCTGTACAAATAGCTACTCCTTTATCTTGGTTACTTCATACTTGCTAAGGTACCATTGAATTCTCTTTAGACTTTGTGACTGAACAATTTCCCCTCCCGTTTGGTTTGAAGAATATAACCACTAAGGTAGAATTAACCAGACCTTATTTTACTTTCTGAATTATTGAATTTTCTATCCACATCTCAAATATAAAATCTTTAGTAGAACTGGTCAAATAGTTTTCCTTATGCTTCTAGAAAAAAAAGTTGTTTTTTTTTTTAACATGAATATGTCAATTCAAGTGGTATTTTCTTAAGGAAAAATAAAAATCTACTGCGGAAAATGTTCTATTTAACATTTTTGGAATGGGATTTTTTTCTTGTTTTTAAATGTTGTAGTCATATTTCATTTAAACGTTTATATTAACAGAATTAGAAGGAAAAATTCTAACATAACAAATTTCGTGCAAATACGAACATTGCATTTCTGCACAACTCTGCTCCTTAGAGTTAGTAAATAGAGACGGATTACATAAAGAAAATAACTAAATCATATATTGTCAACAGTCTTTACTAAATATAGTTACCATCTGAAGGGTCTACTCTTCCATTCCTTAAATACCAGAAGCCTGAGAGGACTATAGAGCATTTAAGGAAGGCAGGCAATATTGTCACACTGATCACGCACTGGAAAACTTGGTCCTTTTCCCAGCTTTATCATTGTCTCTGAGCCTGACTGTAGGGCTTCCTGTGCCTACATGTGCACGAATCTCACATAGAAAGACTGATATTACACTACTTCAGGATAATTTGACATTAGGAAAAGACCAGGCTTAAATTCTCAGTTTTATCAATTTATTAAAGATATATTAAATTCCTTATCAGTTTATTACATGAGATTTAGAGGGTTCTAACACCTTTTTTTTCCCCCCTTTTTTCTTTTTTTTTATAGGACTTGAGCAGAAATAACTGCGATTTATAGTGCTGGTGATATTCCAGACTTCATTTGTAAATACAAAGAACAGAGGCAAAAGGAAGGTTACCACATCTCTCAATACCTAACAGTTGCTTGGAATTTTTGTGCGATTCATAACTATGGAGATTGGGAATAGCTGCACAGAAAGATTAAGAACTGACCTGCTCATCCATTTTCATTCTTCTGGAATATTCATTAAACATAGTCCAGTTATATAGTGCTAGAAAAAAATGGGGGGCAGGGAAGGGAAGCTCATTTTTTAAAATGTGTATTTTCTCTCCTTCTCTAAACTTTTTTGAATTTAGAGCTGACAATGCTGAAGAACCGAACTCAAATTCTTCTTTGACATGGGAATGATAGATTGGTGACCAGGCTATCTGCACTAGCAGAATTTCCAGTTTGCTAGCAAACACAAGAGTTTCAATGCTGTTACTTCCTGTATGTAAAATGTCTGTTTAAGAAGTTACATTTTACTTTATGATGACATTCAGGATAATTTTGTTTCTCAAATATTGAGAGGTGTTCTGACAGTGGTCGAAGTCAAAGCAAAAAAATTTACAATGATATCACATATTTTAATTATTTTAGAGCTGCTATTTAAGACAATGAAACAGATAAGCTGTCAGACTTTTCTCTTCTAGAGGAAAAAAAGGAAGAAGGAGAAAAACCCAGAGATGCAGTACAAGAAAGGCAATTTCTAAGAACTTATATAAATTGTAATAGGGTCATAAAGAAAGAGTTGTCAAATGATAAATATAGAGCTGATGAATGGAGAAATTTTTTAAACATGATGCATAATTAACCTGTGGAACTCCTTGCCACAGGATATAATTGAGGTTAAGAGCTTAAATGGAATTAATAAAGAATTATACATTTACATGGCTAATGAGAACTAAGACATGATATAAATTTACAAGGATATAAACCTTCCTACTTAAGGGCAGAAGCCACCTGCTAACAGGTAACAGCCTGAACACCTTTAACAAGCTTCTATGTCAATTATATATATTCTGATTAAAGCTTAGGTTTTTATCTTATTCATCCTCCTAGTACACAAGACTAATTTTTTTTTCGCATCCAGCTTCACTTTCCTCTGCTGCTGGTAACATTTTTTTCCATGGAGGGGTAAATGTTTAGTTGTCCTAGTTTCTCATAATATCTCCCTTGGTAAGGAGAGAGAGAGAGCTCATTTTAATATCTTCCTTCAAATCTAATTTGCAGCACTTTTGGAGTCCCTGCTGCATCATTATCCTGATATCTGACTCTAACGCACACTTGAGAAGAGAGTTGTTAGGAGTGGTAACAGCAGTGGGCAGGATGGAGTCCATATGTTGCTAGAGAGAAGAGAGAAGGATGGAGAAGTGACAAACACGATACGGAAAGGTAGTTTGAAGGCAGCACAGGGAGCTAGAAAGAGAGACAGAATTTATGGATCCTGGGAGACAGGAAAGACATGTAAGACTCTGGGGTCACAGATATCTCAAAAGCTGCATTAGGCTGACCGAAAGAAGATGGGGTTGGTGCAGAGGAGGATCTTAATGGAGATTATGTGAAAAAATAGAAAGCTATGACTTTCACAAAAAACCCAGATACTATCCTTGCTTTGTCAGGCTGGTCTATAGCTCCCAAGGTGCACTTAGTAGGTTTTTTGCTGTATTGCTAAAAGGAAGTAGCGAATAAGTATATTATTTTGTTCTTAAAAGATTTCAGAACCGAGGTGACATAAAAAAGAGGTGCTTTGTTAAACCAAGTCAGGTCTTGATGGATCTGGAGAAGCAGAAGACATTTTATCTCTCTTCAGATCTCAGAAAATGGCTGCACTTCCTTAAGAAGGCAGATTTGTAGGTCAGGCAGCAATGACCTTTAAAGACCAAAGAAATTTTAGGTTAGCCTTCTACAGGGATATGACAAATATTAAACGTTGTTAAAATTCACATTGCCAATGTGGCCAATGGATAAGTTGGTCTTTTAGGAAACTTATTTACTTTATAATGATTTTATTTAAAGCATTTGAGGCCAATGGAACTTGATAATCAAGCCAATTAACTTCTTTATATTCTGCATCACACCTGAAAAGCCATTTTGAGAAGTGTCTCAGCATTTGAAAGAACGATCAAACTGTTGGCACAACAGTCATGGCTACCTTGCATGGTTTCCTTGAAATTCCCAGCTCCTGAAATAATGTAAATGTATCATATTCTTAGCTGCGATCTATAAATCAATTTATCCCTTAAAATTTCAAAGAAAAGCTTAAAACCAAATCTGACTGCACTATAAATGACTCAAAACTTAAAACTGCACTCCTTATTTCTATTAAAACTCAAATTTTAAGACAGTTTAATGAGGGGAGGCTGATGACTTCACTCATTAGTTCTGCCTAGGAAATACTGCACTAATATAAAGCAGTGGAGCTGGAAGGGAAGGGGCACTCTCGATACCGGACTGGGAGAGCAGCTCCTCTGCAAGCTGGATGAAGGCAACTCAACTCAGTCAGACTTTCTGGTCAAGACTGTTCTCAGAGGGGCTACCGGATGCCTGGAGCATCTCTCTGCGGGACAGCTTCTTTACATGACTAGAACACTTCCTGTGGAGGTTTCAAAACTCCAAATGCCTGAAAAAAAGGCCTGCAAAGCAGAATGTTAGTATTTAAAGATACAATCTATATTTATCACATTTGTCACTTTCCATTAATTTAAATTCCCTTTATGCATCTGTTCAGGAAATAATTAGGATTTTATGCTGCAGTAAATATGCTTGTTCATCCATTAGTGCAAAGCAGAAGATTAATTGCGTTACAATAGGAATCAGGACTACAGTATTCAGAGCTACAGTGATAAGGATGACAGCTGGGCTGCCCATAATACTTTGCTCCAGTAAGCTTCAAAACCACGCAGAGATGACAAAATAATTAAACTCCTGACAAGGCAGGGTTATTCCTGTTCTTGTGTATGTGCAACCAGCTAGACAACCACCAGAACAACAGCAGATCAGACTAAAACCAGCAAGACCATATGGTTCCAAAAATTGTTAATCAGCTATTTCTGTACACATACTTACTGCACGTGTATATACACACACTGCATAGATCATGAAACTTTACATTAAATTACCCTGAGCACTCTTTAAACATCTACAGCAAATGTCCAAAGTGTCCTAAGACATAGTAAGTCTACATTCATTTGGAAATAAAGCTGTAGCAAGGCAAAGCAGCTTATCTGCTACGAACTGAAAATGACACCACAAAACTAGAGCAGACACAGAAGAGATTGAGTTAAAAAAGGAAGACAGCTGAAAACACAAAGCAAAACTTCATCAGTGTTGCTTTGTCTGTTTGGCTGGAGACAAAGAAACAGCTGGATAGCACAGCTCTACAAGACACTACAATTATCAGGCGTTTAGGAATGACCAAAATTATCCTGGTTGTTATGGAAACCAAAGAAAACTGGGATTATTCCTTTTCCCTAGATAAAGCATCACTAGGTTATGCAAAAGTGACTCCTGGGTGAGGCCCCATGTGATGGCGTTTGTTTGCTGGGATTGATTAAACCTGATGATGAAGTCAGGGAAAACCTTCATTCCAAACACACCAATCCTGTGTGATCAGCCAGGGTCTCCATACCTTTAGAGAACAGGGCTATACTTGGATCACAAATGTCAGCATTGTATCAAATAGGGTATTGATGGAGTGAGTTTTAGCTTATTAAAAACTAAGATATTTAGGAAAAAATTGTGATACTGATAATGAGTTAAAATCAAATACAAACTGGCAAGGTTGTTATAGTCTTGGCAACTAAAAAAAATCAGCTTCTATACTCAAAGAACATTTTGTCTTTGGTAGCTGCTGAAATAATCAGGGCCTCATCACCCTGGTGAAAGATAAAACATTTTTACTACCACCATCTCTGTCTGAATATTCTTTTGCAACTATTGCAAAGTTTTCTTTATCTATCTAAATTGCTGGGTGACTCATTTGTGTCATGCAGCTGTGGTCAAAAGCAAAGAAAAAAAGTTTATATCTCAAAACTAGCTATATATCTTGTTTTTAAAACAGGACAGATAGTTGAGATGCACGTGGCTGTCACTGGGACATCCATGTATTTCATGTGCAATACTCATGTTTCTTTTCAGTAGGACCTGTGCAATTATCCCAAGCTAGTAGGCGCTGAGGGTCAGAAAGCATGTTAAAAGAAATTCTGAATTGCTCAAGTCTATTTGATCGTGGCAAACTAAGTCTAAACATGAAGAATTTATTTCTAGTGAGTAAAGGACACTAGATACGGGTCTGTATGAAGCACTGGCTCAGCAGAATGTGAATAATTTGATTTCACTAAGCATTTTTCATCGGTAGGTTAGAGCAAAACAGTTTACAAAAGAAGTCACTGAAGAATAACTAATTGGCTGTCAGGGTAAATAGGTTAGAAACAGATCCTGACTTTCAAGATTAAGACTAATATCTCAGATAGCCTGCTAGAAAATGCATATCTGACTATTCCAGATAAGATACCAAGATATTCCTCATTCCTGTGCTATATTCACTCCTATAAATGATATTTTGCAACAGTTTGACTTCAATTACTTTTATCAGAGATTTTATGTTCCAGGAAGTGTTGAAGTTTTAATATCTTCTTGGTCAATCTCTATGTTATTATTCAGGAACAAATACTGGCAGTTCCTTCTCTATTTGAGGATCTTTGTATCTCCTCTCTTTCCTGAGGAATGAAGCACGGAATAATCTAACAGAACAGTAAACCCGGTTAGTGGAGGACAGCAATAGCCTTGCCTCTGGCAAGAGAGTGCAACAGCTCCATGTGCTTTCTGGGCTGACGTAGACGGAAAGAATTGGTTGTACACCTGGCATTGAGTACACAGAATTTTTTTCCCTCCTGTCTTGCTAAGGTAGAGCTATAAACTAGTTGGGAGTTTATTTCTAATGGAATGGATTTTGAGTAAGTGAATATGATGACAAGCCCCAGACTTGTGACCATATGGAGAAGTGCAGGAGAAGGGGCAGAGACAGGGGATGTTCTTACTTTCACTGCATTACTCCAATACATTTTCTTGGTATGAATATTTCTTATTAGCACAGGCTTATAGACATAAAACAGAATGGGATGATTAATTTTCTTTATGATACTTAGAGTTTAAATTTACAAATGTTTTATTGATTTTAAGGTCAATAAGTATGATTTGACCATCTAATCAGACTTCCTATCTAACAGACCATTGAATTCCATCTAGTCATTCCTGTACAGAGCCCAATAATTTGTGATTTCATTGAATAGGTGAAGAATGGATAATTTTCCTACGCAAAATTTTGCAATGGTTAATTACCCTCACAGTTGAGGATGTAGGCTGTATTTCCAATTTTAATCCTGTACTTTAAATTATAGACATCATTTCTTGTTATTTATGCCTGCACTATACTGCAGACCTTTTGAGTGTCTAATATTTTCCTGACTGCAAAAGTGATTGTACACCTATATTGATCCCCTCTTTTTCCCGATAAGCTAATCAAGTGAGTTCTGTAGGTGTCTTTGTATATTCCCTCCTGTATTCACCTTCTTTATTTTCTTCTTTTTTTTTTGGTTATTTGCCTTAGGGGAAAAAAATATATATTCTATATTACTTTCATGAGTGATAAACACAGCAGTAAAATCATCTCTTTTCTAGTAGTTACTCTTAGATCTATCCAAAGTTTTTATTTTAATTTTATGCAATAGCATTTCACTAAGAAATTTCTAAGATTTCAAACAGGGTTAAATTACCGACTTTGCTACTACTATGATCAATTTTAGGTACTAAATGCATTGTCATGATATTCTTTATACATTAGACTGTTTGGAGAGTGCTGAAAAAAAAATGTCATAACAACACTTACTCCTAAAGAGCACATTTTAAATACACGTGCAGTGGCGGGCATCCTGATGGTGACAAATCACAAACACCTTTGAAAGGTCTGAAGCCTTTGAAGGCACTAAAACTGTGAAAAAGTGAGAAGCGTAATTCAAAACAGTGTTTTTGATAGAAAACATTGTTATTCCACAAATCTACGTATGCTCCCGACAGATATGTTCTCCCCAAAATAGTTTTCTAGAAAACTGAATGATAAAGCATAAAGAGAGATCTATTCATTATCATTATCATCATTATCTATTCATTTCCATTATCACCACAGTGGGTATTTGCCACCTCCAGGTACATCCAGCTGCAACTCCTCATTCCCACAGGCAAACGGTTGTAGGCAAGACTGTGAACAGCAACCAAACAGAATAAAACAGATCTCTACTGCTGGGTCTTTTTTTTTATTTTATGTTTTGTTCAATTCCTTGAGCAAGACTATTAACAAACACGCTTCAGGAGTGCACTGTACTACAGAGGAGAGCCTGAGCTTGCCAGAGGCATCATGAACAAGCTAGTCACCTTTAGCTGTAGCAGATGCACACACAGAAACACCACCTGGATTTCATCTTGGTTTCGTTTGATGTATTTGCCTCCTCTCTTTCTGTTTCTTTATTTTTTGCTCCCTAGTTGTTGTTCAGAGTTCTGCTGAATTTCATGACACCTTCTGCCCATTAAAGTATTAATTTTGCCTGCTCATCTGACTCCTGTTTCTGCACGGGAAACCTAATTCAATAATGGAGCCAGGCCTCCAGCCCCTCTTCTATCCTCATCTCTTGGATGAGTTTCTCAGCATTCATAGTAGTCTAAATTGACAAAAAGAAGCTATTACTGATCTGCTCAAACAAAAATGCAGCCTCTGGTTTGCATTTCTTCTCTTGTCCCCATCTTCTGTGCTCTGACTTCTAAACACAGTTCAGCATCCGCGCTAATGGAATTCTTTTGCACTCCTGAATCTGAGATCACGCTTGGTCCACACTACACAGGAAAACACCTACTGTGAAAAAAAGCTTAAGGTCATAAACAAAGGTCATAAACTTGAAATTATGCTCAAGGATGCCATTTTTATTAAACTGATTCCTTGTCTTGAAGGCCGTAACTGCACACCTATTCCTTACTGCCTGGTGAAAAGATCTCCCATTAAGTACCTCAAAAGGGTTTTTGAGAAAGATTTATTGCAAGGTAGACACAAGGTCATTTTTCCAGATCGACTATGTACCTGACCTCGTATTACAACCAATTTCAGAAGACCTGTTTGTTAAGGGCAATTCCCTCTGTCTGTAGAAGTATTGCATATAGTCTTTGAGTGGCCCTCCGTGTCAAGTAAAGGGACAAATGGGATTATGGAATACGGATCTTCTGCCTCTACTTCTGTGTGTTCTGAGGTAGAACCTCTCTATTAGTGACGGCAAAAAGCACTTGCAACACTGCATGTTAACTCTGGTAGACTGCTGTGCTATAGGAAACGTTACATTACTGGTGTTTGTTTAAAGGTTGGTTTGGGGAGTTCCAGACATCAAAGTGAATGACCTTAAAGTTAGGTCTGCCTTTCCAGATTATATTCAGGGCCCACTAGATGGTGGTATGCACTAGAAATGAGGAAAGGTGCCCAAAACCACATTCACGTGTTCCTCTGCTGCTTGATTAGGACCTTTTTCATTCTCTATTATCGAGACTTCTTCTGACCAACCTTTTCTCCATCAGATATTTATCTATCCAGTTGCTTATAACACTTACAAATCTAAACTGAGGTCTGTCCAGATATTTCACTGAGTTTACATGAGAATAAAATTTCTTTTTGAAATAAAGCTAGAAATTCAAGATAATGAAAAGATTTACAGATGTACAAGGAAAAAATGTAAAAATAATTACATACAGTTTGACTTATGATATCTTTGAAGATTTAAATGACTACAGTTGTCATTAAAAGCACACTTTTTCTAAATTTTTCATATTAAAAACTATTTATAGGTGCTACAACCATTAAGTACAGATCACCTAGTGGCCAGTACACTTTAACTACTAGCATAGGACATATATATTCAACAACACATTTAACATCATTTTAAGAATCCATGTTTACAATCTTCTTAAATATCAAACACGACCTGTTTGTTTCTTTGTATTAAGCATAAATCTATCATGGGCACATGGGTTTTTGGGTCCTTTCCCACACTATCCATGTCATAAGGGAGACACACAACATAAAAATCTGGGATTCTTCCATCAACACCCAGTTGGAGTTTAAGAAATTTACAATGCAAAACAAGGCTAGAATAAGAAACTTCAAAAACCTATAATCACCAGGCATCATGACTACATAGTGATGTTATGTTCCCACAGTATGTCAGTCTTTATACACACCCTCTTCTGCGCCCTATATACTTCTTATTCCATTTTCCTTCCATCAAATTCCATCCAGTTTGGATCTACTACTTGGCTCTGCCAGCTCACGTACAAATGATATATAGCCCAGTAAAAGACAGTAAGCCAGAAATCTGACCTACAGAGGAAAGCCTTATGCAAGCACAACCATATAAGAAAGCATGGAGATGAAGTCAATAATATACTGAAAACCATGTTAGACAAGTGTCTAGTAATAATAAATCTGTTAATAAAATAGTGGCACAAGCAGCATCTATTCTTTATTAGTTTCAGTCTTAAATGAATTATTGCAAAAGAACAAGATACAAATGAATGATAGTAAAGGACACTTAAGTAAGAAGCAAATTTTTAAGAGAATGGAGAGCTTTTATATTAATATAGCAATGTTTAAGACTCTCAGCTTGCTCCGTGATAATTCTAAGAGCAAATGCATGTTTGAGATTCAGCCACAAAACTCAGTGTGTCGTATATTGATTGTGTATGACACAGTGCCTGCTCATGAGAAAATGGGAAGTAGAATACTGAACAGGAAGGAAAAGCAGATAGTTCAGTGATGATGTTGCAGAGTAAGTGATGGACTCGTACCTTTGCTGCTGTTACTTTCTCTCGCTCTAGAGGATAGATTGATCTGTCCAGCCCTCCATCTTAACACTGTGCTCTGCCTAGCCACATTAACATATTTTGAAATCTATTGACTTGCAGGAAACAAGGACGCAGAAGTGTAGCAACAAGGTCACAAACATCACTGAGATCTAGTAGGAAAAAAATATGTTACTTCAAGAAAAAAATAATTTACTAACATTCACGTTCTTACACCCTCAAACTTGCCAGTACCAGACACGTGCATCCAAGTAGTCTGTCCAGCAGTTAAACACCAAGAAGATTGTTCCCAAACTATCTACAACAGCTTTCTTGAGATAGCACAGAATACAGTAAACATCCTCTATTAAACTACTATCTCTCCCATTTTTTTAGGCTGGTGATCATATGCTTTAGAGTCTCACACTGACTATCTGTCTACCGTATCCCACTTCTGAATGTCATCACTCACTTCCCTCTGGGGGATCTTGATGCCCTGATAATTATGGATGATCAACACCTGCCCTTCTCATTAGCTTCTCTCTTCCCACTGTTTTCATCAGGTGCTTCCACGCTCAAACATTTACATGCTTTCCCATTCATACTTTACTTAGCACTTTTTTTCCATAATTCTCCACTATAGGTCAGGGAACAGTCTACTGCCAAGAAGCCAGAAGAAAAATGCCAGTAAGACTGGCAGTAATATATTACAGTGCTGAAGCTGATGGAAAGCTATCTAAGGGACTTCAGTCCATCCTATACTTCATACATATTTATTTAGATAAACTTGATAACCACTTGAATCAGAAATCTAGGACACAAAAAGGTAGGACTGTGGCAGACTGAGTCTGCAAGGACCACCTCTTGCAGTCTCAGCATGGGAGCTGATTGTTCTCTTTTCACTTGTACAACATAGGTGACTACGTGTTACAATTTTATACTGCTTTTTTTTTTAAAAAATATGTCTTTGTACAAGTGAAAATATTTAGGGGACATTCAATTTTCAATAATCCCTCTGCAGCTTTATATGCATGAAAATTAGAGTGGTGAAATAGTAAGACATCCCTTTCCAGATTTTCTTCATGGGCAAACATATTTAAATTTATAGCCAGTAATTATCTCCTCTGACCATCCCATATATAGGAAGCCTTATTCCACACTGTTGTACGAAAAACATTCATTGTTTTCCTGTCCTGTCCTGTCCTGAAATATCCCTATTGAACTCACAGTTGTTCAAGTGACATAAAAAATATGGTTTCCTGTGCTTTTTTTTCTCCTTGAACTGCAAGGAAACAAAAAGAAGCTCCTCCTCCTCTTCTGCATCATCCTTGACATCATGTGATGAAGCCAGTATATAATCAGGAGCAAGGGGTCAGCCTGGAGACAGTGACCAGCTGCACTTCCAGCTGCAGAATATCAGATGTGGTAGGCTGGGAATCTCAGTCCTTTAACCAACTACCATGATTCTCTCGTCAAAGCAAAGGATGACATATCTGTAATGTCAGACTGGAACAACATGATATTGTGCATTTAATACTAAAAGGCAAGTAGTGTTACTCAGTAATAAAACAAAGAAAATAAGACAAGTTTCCAATTACATTTTAGCAAGTTTTTCTTTTTTTTTTCTTCCTGACAGATTTCTTATCCACCTCTGAAATGGTGAGAATCTTCTAGTTGTTAGTAAGGGAAAATGTGGCTAAATTAATAAATATATTGTGTGTATATTGGTCACACTTAGATCCAGATCAAAGATGGTTTTGCGCTTGCTCTTTGTGTTTGTTTATATGAACATTCAAATATAAATAAAAGCTTAGGAATAATCTGGTCTTTTTCCTCAATTCAGCCTGAACCAAAGGGGAAGGAGTCAAACTCTGGAGTGTGCACTAGTACAAATTATGATGAAAATTACAGCTTTAATGAATTTCAACAGTTAGATCTGTGAGTTAACTTGAATGGTTAAGAAAATAAAATTCCTAAGCTAATGAAATACTTAAATATCCTTCTAAAAATGGACAATTTGATCTTTCAGGCTTTTACAAAAGCACCTTCTACTTCCACATCCCAACTAATGGCATGGAAGAATAGCATGAATTATTAAATTGGAACTTTGTTTGCTAAGTAATTGTGTTGTGCTTTTTTCACTTTTTATCTCATTTTCTAAATGGTTCCCTAGAGTCCTTATTTGGGGCCTGTATTTTTTGAAAGACTTTTATGCTCAGTCACGCTTTAGGAAACACTTTAATTAAACATAAATCACTTTTGCTTGTATGTATTCGCATCAGCTGCGTGGACAAAGACCTGTATGTGTCAAAACAAGCGCAAAAACCAGCATCATAGAAGAGCAAGGTTTGTACACCCGGCACTCTCCGGGAGGGTGCTTTGCCGCTGCCTGTTCAGCGGGACCCTGTAAAAGCATGATTAGCTCCTCGGAGGTGCCCACAGCCTGCCAAGGTCGCAAGGGCAGAGGAGCAATTGCAGTAGCAAACGGGCAGCCCTTGAAAACAATGAGCCAACAATTCAGGAGCAAAGGGAAGCAGCGGAGCTGCTAGGGATAGCATTAATATGAAATATTGAAGTCTACCAGGATGCATACAGTAGAGAGTAGATAGGACAAAGCTCTTAATAAATTCATCCTCCAGGGTGTTTTCTAAGTGCTCATAGAAATGAGAAATCAAGAAAGAGACCACATCATCCTATCTATTTTCTTAGGAATAAAGAATTGCTTCCTGTAGTTTTATTTCTACTACTTTGCCCTGGCTACTTGTGAATGTCTTGTATAATATGTTCGCTTCTACCCCAAGAGACTATTCCATAGTCTAATAAAACTTCCTATTAGACTATCTTTCATGAAATACACCCTAGCTTGGCTTCCCTTTCTTTTTCAACCCAATAGTTAGAGTTGATATTTCTGTATTGATAACTTTATTGATAATCACTGTTTATCTTTTCCTCTATCAAATATATATACATATAGCTGTTCTACTTCATGAAAAAAATGCTCAAGCTGGGGTCTGCTTTTGTGTTATGTTGGCACAGACACCAAAATCAAATCTGCTACTCATCAGATAGCACGTGTCAGACACCAAACCTCTTCGTAACACATACTAGTAACATGAGCCCCTATTTCACAACCAAATGATTTGCTCTCCTTAAGCATTCAGATTCTTTTCAGCCTATTTGCTGCCCTTTCAATTTTTCCTTCAATTACCAGATAACACATTACAGTTCTTGTAACCATTGCATTTACTTCCCTCTCAAGGTGATATGGACTTACGGGAAGTCATGAAACACATCAGAAAGAAACGTGAAATTGGGATTGGCAGTTACAAAAGGTCTTCCTTTTTAATCCTGTTTTGTCCTACTGGACTTTCAAATTACAGAACTCAGATGGTTAATATAAATTACAATAATTGGCCCCAAATTGCTGAGGTTCAAAGAGATTTTAAAGTCTAAGTTACATGCTCTTTCATATTTTACCATTCTCTAAGCAGGAAGGACTACTTAGTGCAAATATGACACTATTTCATGCATCTGCCACCTAAACCACAGCCCACACTTGTCTTTAGTAGAGTAATATCAATTAATCTGGTAATTTGGTTGATTGTATGTTTGTAATGAATGCACAGAATTCACATCCCATCTGTAAACAGGGAAAGACTATGACATGATTCACTATAATTTTATTAATTTATTTTATTAATTAACTTGAAAGAAAAACATTTTTTGTTCTTCCTTCAAAGATTTTTTTTCTTATTAATTTTCTTCACTATTTCTACTTATGCACCATCACCTCTCCTATTTTTTTACGTCTTCCTTATCTGTCTACCTTCTTTACCAGGGTGTCTCATTTTCCACCAAGGATATGAACTGCAATTCTGAACTTACCAGGGCTCATCCCCCATCCAGCTGTTTGGGGAGTGGAAAGTTTTCGACAGTGGGGACATATGTTCATATGTCTGAGGAATTTCCCTTTTAACTTCACCTTGCTATTGCTCAATATGACTCTCAAATTCTGCTGATTTGAGACACAAAGGAGAAATTCCAGAAGCATTAAAGAAGATCTATTTCTGTAATAAAGGCGATGTGTCTTCTGTTTCTGTCTGTGAAAGGAAGGATAAGAAAGAACATTTTCCTTAAGGGACTGATGGTAGAGTGGGAAATGAGAAAGGTGGGAAAAAAAGGAGAGAAAAATGATGACAATCTTAGTTAATGTTTTATATAAAATCTTCAGTAATCAAATTCTGTGCAGATATCCAAAATCTGCCTGTATGCAAAATTTCACTAAATAAAGATGGAATTCATTATGTCTTGATTCCTAAATGAATAATGTTTGCCCAATATTTACTGTTACTTATTCTAATTAGAACAGAAATCTCTTCTGAAGATACTTGAAAGACTAAGATCTATCTGAAAACTAGTCTGATTTTCCAGCAATTAATTGCTGTCTTTAGTCACAGTATTTTGATGTCTGTTAAGAAGACCAGAGATATCTCATCAAAGAGAAAATTAAGAAAATAAATTGAGGAGACAAGAGCCATTAGTTAGACAGGTTGTTCAACGACTGAATCATAGATAAGGGGTAAGAAGATCTGGATTTTGTGCTTGGCTGAGCTACCAGATTCCTGTAAGCCCTAGAAAATGTAATTTAAGGAAGCTTTCGATCTCTTAGGCATTATGAGATTAAGTAAATCAGGGATTGTAATGTCTTTTGAGATCATCTGATTTATAACTTTATGAAAGTGAAAAGCATAATTAGAACTTCCAATGATTTTTGAAGTGAAAAAAAAAAAAAATCTCTCATGCCAAGCAAGCCTTTTTGGATTTTTTTTGGCTTTCCGTGAATATGAAATACCTCATATTATAGATGAAGCTTCATAAGACACTTGCAGAATTAGATCCAAACTCATTGTACTTTAATGAGAGTATCTCTTTTCACGTGGTTGACAGTTCCCTAGGTGATATATGTGCTGACATTTCTCACCAATTAGCATAGAAAATTGCTCAAAGTAAGGTTGTTTATGCAACAATTCCATTTTTTATACAGCAAAGCATGAAGAAAATTTGCCATAATTACAGTAGTACTCATAAAGTTTGCTCTCAGATAAATAGTGTATGTGTTTTTACCTTCCCATAAAATATCTGGCTCATACTTCTGCCTCCAAATAGAAGATTTGCCACATTGTTTTATGTAGCATTTCTCTGCCTTCTGTAAATATACTGGCTTCTATTAAAATAAAAATCACTTTGAACTACAACTGCAGGTGCAATTCAGAAGCAATCTTGCTCAAAGCACATGCAAATGCAGTTCATTGAGTAATTATGCTGAGAAAAATTACTGGAAAGGTTTTACTTAACCTTTTATTCATATAGTCAGTTGCAGCCAAGTTCTCCAGCTTTGTTAATCCCTCAAGCTCTGCTTATATGGTGCATTCATGTGCTCGGGCTAGCGCCTCTGTGATGTGGAAATGGGCCCTCCCTGGTGAATACAAGTGTGCAAGCGCATCCTGGCTTCTTGTTCTAAACATCTTGGCAACACTGTGGATGTTAATATTACATGAACAATTGCACACTTGGAAGCTGATAACTAGTAAAGGGCAAAACCAGATGGAGTAGGAAAAAGCCTACATGGCAGGTGTTAAGCATTTAATAAATAATAAATTATTTGAAAAAGTACAACATGGATGACTCTTCCTCCTCCTTCTCCCAGTCCAACAAGGCGATGTGCCAGAAATGAGTCAATTAAGCTGTACAATGCTATCAAAGTCCACTCTTCCGCAGAAAAAGAATTATCCTTATTACAATCGCTCTTAGGATTGGACAGACACTGACTCTATGCTCTAATAACATACTATTCCTTACTAGGGCTTCCTCTTATGCTTCTGTAACAAGTTATAGGATAATGTGAAACACCATTATGTTGGTGGGTACCAGTCAAATTCTGGAAGTTTCTACTCAGTTGAGCTTTCCAGGAGTATTTATTTACAAAATAAAAGAAAAAAAAAAAAAAAAAGGAAAAAAAACTTAATAAGGTTTTAAATTTTGTAGAAAAATTTTTACAGCTTGTGCAGCTGATTTAAAATATTAGCTTCATTTTCCACAGTTAAGCGAAGACAGGCTTGCTGCCCCTGACTCAAATATGCAGTTTTTTAATAAGCAGATGAGATCCAAATTTTTGATTTAGCATCTATAATCTTTGGGGTGGTTCAGCGTAGACCACTTGACATGGGTAATTGCTGTAGAGGACTACCTCTGAGAAGCCAAATGAGTTAAAAGATTGACTAGGGGTACTTCATTTAAAGGTTTACCCTGGAGTCAGATGATCACTCAAGAACTGAGGCAACTGCCTGAGGTAAACACCTCTCCAGAAATAATGAAACATCTGCCGGCCTTGGGCTGCAGCTCAGATGAACATGCTCAAGACAACTGCTTAACAGGAGCTGCAGGAGCCTCAGAGAGGGAGGCGAAGACAGTGGTAGGGCCGCCTTGGCCAATGATTTGGGAAGCACTGAAGTAATTGTGCTCTGCAGCTAACAGAACTCTGCCAAAATGGCATCCTCACTCAAGATCTCAGGCCAGATGATCATTAAATGTCACTTTCTTTAAAAATCTTCTGTGCCCGGGTGGTTGCCTAAACTCACGCGAGGGCTTAGGGAACCTGCTGAGTCCCGCAGGTTACTGTGCGCCGGTCTGATGCTAGCGGCAGGGCAGCGTGTAGGCGGTGGAGGTGCCTTTCCCAGCGCAACAGAAAGGCCTGGCTCAACTGGGGGAACTTACTGTGACTGCGAATGGGACAGAACTCTGCAGCACAGGTCAGCAGAGGGAAAGCATTTAGCAAACAGGTTTACTAACAGGTCTCTAACTTGGGAATCATTCTCGGATTCTGTGGGTGAGCAGCTCAGGACGCCTCCCGACATGGTTAGAATAGCTTCATTTCTCTGTCTGGACATGCTGACCTTTTACAGAGTGAGGCTGAACATTAATTTCATCATCCTGGCATGGCTAGGAGGGTCACAAGGGAAATCTGCAGCAGTCAGGAAAAAATGCATTATTATTTAGCTGCAGTTCTGTTCCTGTGTCTCTTCTTGCCAGTTTTTAAAATGTAGATCCAATTGGACTGTTTTTTCCGTTAACCTTTAAGCTAAATATTTTATCTTGAGATAATTCTAAGCTAATAACATAAATAAAGTGAATGTGTCTGAAGAAGCCAGTCTTAACTGCAGAGAGGGCCAGATCATGAAGTGACATAGCACAACAGATCTCGCTTTCCCTGTCCTTCATTTTTCACACACATACACAGAGCCATAACAATACTTTAGAAACAGCCTAGATGCAGTATGGCACAGAACACATGCATTTATATATATATATATATATATGTGTGTGTGTGTGTGTGTGTTGGGCAAGTAAAAGCAAAGCATGTTTTTTTTTTAATTTAAAAGCAAGTTTTCTCTCTGAGAGAAATTGAAATGCAAGCAGTTTGAATTCCTGGTTATAGAAAAAACAATGCAGAGAGATAATTTCATTGTAGATATCTACGGCTTTTAACTTGTGTCTTTAAGAATGTCATCCACTAAGGTGAAAATACATATTTTTCCCCTCTTCTTCCAGAAATGTTAGCACACAATACCTCTTCTTGCCTGTAAGTTTTAGTTGTCTCTGTAAGGAACAAATACGTGAAGAGTGCTAAATGAGAAAGAATAAAGTTAGCTGAAGGATTTTCAATCCTCTAGCCTTTCTTCTTTTCTAAATTTATTGCTAATGTGGGAACACAGATTTTGAGATCCTGTGAAAGATGGTCTGACCTTGTGTTGGCAATAGTCCTGCCCTGAGCATGTTAGCTGACCTCTACAGGCCCCTTCTAACCACTATTTCTATGATTCCCTGATACAATTCCACTTCTTCTATTTACTTTCCAGGATACTTTGCTTATAAAAATTATGAGTAAGGGGGCATGGCATTTTATGTAACTAATTTCTATAATGTTTAGATAAGCAAAAAATATCAAGAAAGAATTTTCTTTTCAGTCTTCTTGCAGTAATTCACCCATGTCTTCCTCATCCATTTAAAGTTGTGTCAACTGGAAAGTCTTGGGGTAAAAGAACTGAAAAAAATGTCTCATCACTGTCAGCTAACCAGCTCAACCTGACTGGCTTCCACCAAGAGTGCTCCGATATGGCCAGATATCAGAATGAAAGAGGAAATTACAGACTTACAGACAGTAAGCTCTGCAGTCTAGAAACACCAGGGAGGGTATATTTTTAAAGATACATGTTCACTTTGCCTAATGGCAAGAATGCCTAATTCAAGAATGGGCTTACTCAAAGCCTATCTCTGATGAATTGTTTGGGTGGTGATAGTGTAGGAGAGGATAAACACTCCACTTAGTCTAAAGGGACTTTCGAAATGTCCAACTGTTACTAGGCTAAGGAAGGTGCAGAGAGTGAAATGACAGGCATATCCCCTATTTGCTGACTGCGTGTATCACCTTTCATTCCACTTTTAATGTTCTACTCTAGTTTATGTTCAGGAATGGAATGTAAACTAAATGGAAAATAAGATTACAAAACCTTGAAGTGAGAGAAGGATTTGATGTTACTGAAATGAATGGTAATGTTTCTTTTTATTTTAATATTTAATCACCAGTTTCTATCTTCAATTATTTCTTGCATTCACCTTGCATTCAAGATGCATTCCTTGCATCTTGGTAAGATCTGGTTCTACCCCACAGCTCTGAGAATGTACATGATTCTATGATTCTATTTTAAACTAGATGAGAAGGGGGATGGGGAGCGTCACATTGACCCAACAAACAGTACCGCACAGCCAAGGTCAGACGG
>JAWLRI010000563.1:8367676-8450241 GCA_034781795.1 Crypturellus tataupa | reverse complement strand
ATCTTCCAAACCCGCCTGGATGCCGCCCTGTGCCCCATGCTCTGGGTGTCCCTGCTGGAGCAGGGGGTTGGACTAGATGACCTCTAGAGGTCCCTTCCAACCTCAACCATTCTGTAAGTCTGTGAATATAAATTTGTGTCCATCATTTCAGTCTTTTCCTTCAGCTCTGCCTCTGAACTCCTATTCTTCTTAGCTTTGCCCTTTTCTATAGCCTTTCATTTACAAGTGTTTATGAGTCAGCTGTAAGCTCTCCATCAGCTTCAACAGAGAACAAAAATCACTGATAAGAATGACAGGCTCAACATGGGGAAAATGCCCCAAAGGCCAGCCTGTTCAAGCAAGGTTTTGGGGTCTCAAATGTGGTCTGATCTTGACTGAAGGCCACACTGAGCTCCCATGCTATCAGATCATTAGTTCTTTTCCCTTCTGCACACCCTGGAAAGCAGCACTACCCACAGCAGTGGCCTACAAATACTGCAGATATTGATGGCTAGATGGAGAGAGAGGCGAACTTGGAAATGTAGACATAACAGTTCTGTCCTGGAGTCATTGAATCTTGCTAAAATAGGCTTTCTGGGATTCACTGTGTCAATTTGAATTGAGAAGTGCTCTCTTTCTCTTCTTTATTGTGCTATCCATTCTACAGGCGCTGATGTGTAGTCACATCTTGTAATAGATACTTCCAGCAAGATTTCCCTGTTGTGAACACAGCTTTGTTTTTCCCCTGAAGCAGCACAGTAGCTGTACCAGGCTGCATCTTTTGTAGCATAATTTATCAGAATGATCCTCAAGGAGGAAAATTTATTTCCAGAAAGAGTAAAGCCATTCTAAGCATGGCCATGAAACAGCAAGTAACTGATGGTTGTGGTAAGGACTCAATGACCGGTCAGGTTCACCTGTCTTAACATAGGCAATATTTGTTTTCATTTTACCTTTAATAACACTTTTACCAAGATGGTCTATATGAGCAGTTGAAAAGAATTTGACTACACTTCTCTCTGAATAAATTTATTGCAGCCCCTTGGCTTCAGAAGAATTGCAGCAGAATCAACTTAGAGCTAAAAATCTTCATTAGAAAGTCACGTGTAGAAGGAATGTGCCTATACTCTATAGCTTTTGTGAAGCCTTTTGTGTGAAATGGTTGGAATGACACAGATACTAGCTTTCAGATGCTTCTTAAGCCACACTGTTCTTTACAGCAATTTCTCATTTCTTAATTTTTCCATTCTACTTAACTTCTATTGTCATTTCCTATCACTCTATCAAAAGCCCGATGTTCTTAGCACATTCAAGAGTGTCACAGCACAATGTCTTCTCTCACTCCTTCTCAGTAATCACTCCCTGTGGTGATTTTCCACCTGGCGGTGGAAAAATCAGCTGAGCATTTTCGAGGAGCGAGGTACAGGTGAAAGCCTCATCTCATGACACACTCCACCACACCAGCTCCATTCCATCACAGTTGATATATGAGCTCATATAAGAAAAACAACAAACAATTTAAACTTTTTCCCTGAATTTGCAGTTTTTCCCCTTAGAAGTAATTTTAAACTAAAAGAGACAGAGAATTCCCCTTTATCTTACCCTGCCGCCTTCTAGCTGCCAGGACTATATTCCACACCATCTAATAATTATTTCTTTTCTTGCTGAAGGAAGTATGATAATAAATTAATCTTTCCAATTTACACATCATGCTTCATCTTCATAGGAAGCTGCAGTACATTAAAAAAAATTAGACTTCATTTTTAGAGTTGTGGGAGCCTGGCACTTTGGAAAGTTAAACATGCAGCTCAGTCTCTTGTTCTCAGAGAAACTATCCCTAGAGCCGACAATGACAAAGGGAGCGAGCGAAACGTGACTTCATCCACTAACGCAGGGCAGCGTTTCACCACAGCAAGGGGAAAACAGCGTCTCTGGAACTTCTTGCAGCCACTCTGAAAAAACAGACAGGAAGTAACTAAGCCCAGTATGTTTGGCCAAATGGAAGAAGAAGGTTAATTACTCAACAATTTGTCTAGACGAGGTTCTAGTACTGCCGCATCTACTCAGAATAAATCCCTCGCTGTCTTTAAAGATTTTGCATAGCAAAAGTGTTGGATTTGTTCTCATCCACAGCTCTTAAAATGTGATAGCTTATCTGCTGGTGGTTTAGGCTCTGCTTTCAGTGAAACATTGGTTATCACTAAAAATCGGAAATAGCAATGGCTAAAACAACTGGAAGAATTTACCAAAAAGTTATCTGCATTACATATTATTAGCTTGACACATAGATATATCAGCTATGATAAGCATGCAGAGATAACTGGGAAGCTGTTTAAAGTACAAGTTTAGGAAAATATTCCCTTGGTCATATTCTCCAGGTTAACACTAACATTTCTAATGGTTAGCATAATATTAAGTGGTATAGTTTATTTTGAACTGTTTTATTTCATTATAAAATAAATGTCATGAGAAAAAGTTTATATGAGTCTTTTCTTTGGGAGTTTTGCACAACTGGGATCAGATTGTTGATCTGATCATTCTGTTCTTGTTACAGAGATGCCAAGTAGCTGAATAGAAGTAAATTTGCAGAAATTAAACCATCTCCATAATTATATAATTTTCCATGTAGTTTCTTCTCTCTCCTCTTTGCTAATGGGTATTATAGCTTGGAAAAATCCATTTGTAAGTCTGAGATATGAAAGAGTTTTAAGAGCCTACAATAAATTTAGCAAGCTCTCATCCTGTCTACCTGCCTGTCAGCAAGGTCTGCATTACTATGTCTTCACATATGTACACAATGCATATATAGAGTACACCTTTTTTGAAAAAATATTGCTGGACTTAAGAAACACATAAGTGCAAGATACCTTTGTGATAAACATGGTTGAAAATTAAGATTTAGCATGAGATTGGGCACACAAGATACAAAAAAATACAAAATAAGTTATTAAAGCTAAATTAGGTTAAAGCTTTGAACTGAAGTCATACCTTTTTAATACGAGGATATGAATAGGATTTGCATATTAATCCTAATTAAGAAAAATAATATTTTTATACTTATCAATTGCCACATTTGATGTCAGACCAGGTAAATGGAAAGAATATTTTCACCTTGCTCATCTACTTGAAGGGTGTTGTAAGGAACTGATGGTTCTTCTGGTTCCAAGGCAGCTGCCTGCCCAGGAAACAGAGCCTGGAGCAGGGCAGGAGGGGGCTGTGCCTGGTTTCTTGTTCTCTTCCCTAAGTATTTTCTGTTGACTACTACCAGAGATCCTGGTCTAGCCCCATGCGTCTACTCTTCTGAGGCATCTGACGCTAGTTAGTGAAGAAAAAGAAATAGAAGGAACATCAGTGTGTTTGATAATACCTACATTATTAATAAGGAGGCAACAAGAGCAAAACAGAAGAAATGGCTCTTGTATAAAGGATTCTCTTTGGAGCACTGCCTGGCAGAGAGCCTGAAATTACAGGTAGAAGAGCCTAGTAGATCATCCTATTTGTTATCCCAATAATATGGGATTTTTCTTTTAAAGTGTTTCCTCATTGAGGTAGCCTCATGAGATATGTCTACCTTTCATAAAAAAACATTTCTGAACATTTATTCTAGTTTGCTTTTAACGCCACAAGGGATGAAGCTTCAGCTGCTTCCTTTTAAAAGGACAGCTCCCTTAAGAAATTTCTGCCACTGTTCAGCTTAGATTTTCTGTTGCTCAATCTATTTTCTGCACTTAGATACCCAGGTACTTAAAGCTCATATAAAAAAAAAAAAAAAACTTTGCTTTGCTGTTGTTTATGCCTATAAATACTTCTAGGCTGTGATCTCACAACCTACCACAATTTGCATGGAAGCTTATATATACTTAGCAACTAACTCCCCTCATATTTCCTCTCATATATACAGGGATTGAGATTTAAATAAATTACAAAAATTTCCCATTCCATGGAAATAAGATTAGTTCAAAGACTAATTAAAAGACTGCTTTTCTATTAATTTTAAAGGTTTTAAAAACATAATTACTATGACTTAAGGTGTTTAAAAAGACATACCCAATAGAAGAACATTTGAAGACTCACAAGGGAATGTCAGAAGTAAAAGAGGGAAAACATCTGGGAGCTTTTTAAACCAAGAAGAGCAGTTTATCAGCAACATGAGCTGTTGACTTTGTATTTATCTCTCAAGCCTAGGTTTGTAAAATCATTTGCCACACACAGCAGATCAGGTAACTCACATGAATATATCAGTATTTTCTCTTGCATCTTCTCTCCTACAACCTGTATTCTACAACTATTTCCAGAAATAAAAGAAACAGGGAGGAAGTTAAACAATAAATAACAGCTGGGGGAATTGTGAATTTAAAGGCAAGCCATGGCAAACAAAATGTCAAGACCTTCAGCTGTCATCAATGACAGCCTTAAGTTGAAGTCACTGAGGACCTACTTGTTTTCAGCTGTGATTAGAAAAACTGAATGATGCATGAAAATGAATCAACATCAAGAAAGAAAAGTGGTCACATGCCTCAGTAGTGAGCAACTTTTAAAGCAGAATTGAACAGATGCCTGTATGATGGACAACAAAGTCATAGGGAGTATCAGCAGTCAAATCAAGTACAACGGGGAAGTGAAAGGCACAGAAATATTGTTATTTTTTCTTTTTTAACTTCTTTTTTCCATTTCTTTTCCATAGCCTCTTCTAAATGGAGTATGGCTGTTACTAGGTGAGGCACTTCAACAAGGTCCGCGCCCTTACGGATCCCCCTTGCAGGAGCCACTTTCACCAGGAGGGAGCCTGGAGGAGCTCCCTCCGGAAGGAGCCCGGTACGTGTTGTACGTGCAGGACAGGGGCTCCCCGAGGAAATGCACTGGCACTGCAAATCCTCCCTTTTTGCTTTACACCAGGCTCATCACCATACCTTATGAGTTAAACATTTCCCCCACATTAAAACAAGTCTGTTGTCTCATGGATCACAGAAAAACAGACACATGTTGTACAGGTTTGGTGAAATAAGCCTGACATTTTCTGTTTTTCTATTACTTGTGAAATCTTTTTAAAGGCATAAAGAAAAAAAACACTTCACTTTTGGCATTTTTTTTTTTTTTTCAATCAACGCAATAGTAGTCAAGAAAATACCTTGAAGCGAGTGCATTAACATCACTGTGGCCAGCCTGTGACTCATCAGTGACATGTGCATGTTTCTCGGAGTACAGAACTTGCCCAGTAATCCAGTGTCTTATCAAATTTATCAAGAGACACTGAAGAAGAATCATTAATGTTCAATGGAGCAGAGCAACATTATTTTGTTGTTACAAAACAAAAATCTTCCATTAATGAACTGGCATCCAAGACATCTCCAGAGTCCCCAGAACAATTCCTGGGGGAAATGAATGTCATCTGAAAATCCAGACTACATGGCTCCCTGCCTAGGCTAAAACCTGAGACACTGTGGTTAAGACCTTAACCCACAGGTACTTCTCCTGTCTCTTTACATTGCCTTGAGGCTTCTTTCACTAAGCTGTAGATTTCAGTTTTTAAGTCTGTCAGTATATAGCTTCTTTTATTAGCAATCAATTCCACATGATGATTTTTAAACTATTCTGGTAAAGAGCAGTTTCAGAGTCTAGCACTTCACAGACAGTTATTTTCACTACCAAGTGAAAACAGAATCATAAAGTTAGTTTTAGAATATTAGGTTGTTCTCTCTGTGCTGGCACCTGTCTTTTGTACAAAACTCTTTGAAATCTCATATCCTTGTAGGTTACTGCTGTTGAACAAGTTTTAATTAATATGTCTTGTAATTGTACAATATAAATCATTCTTCGTGAATATGTTCTCACTAAAATTACTATCTTTCTTTAATATTTTATTTTCAGTAAACAATAATTTATCAGCATAAGGGTTGGAAACTTTATCTGCCTTTGGAGGGTCTACTACAGTTAACAAAGGCTGCCAGCAGTGACAGCAATGACTTCTCTCTGAAGTGAGAAATTCACAGAGGGCAATCTTGGAGCTGGCTATGTCTCTGCTGAAACCCTTTATGCTAAACAAGGGTATGCAGTGTCTTACTTTAAATTTCCAACTGTGCATAAACCTCGTGCATTTCTTTAAAGAATCTTCCGTCTAAAATAACCATACCTGGTATTAGGAGATTTTGATTTCCTTCCTTTTACTAATGCTTCATTAACCTCCAACATCTGTTTTCTCTGTGCTCAGTCAGCAGCTCCCATAATCTCTCCCTTCCCTCTCTTCTCCTCTAGCAGAAGCAGCATCTTTAATAACGTTGTTCCCCTCTCTCCACTCCCCTTTCTCTACTCCCCAACCACATTCTGGTCTATTAGTGCATGCCATGCCGCTGGGAATCAGTAGTGCTGCCTAGGCATTGATTTCGCTGTGTTTCAGCACTTTTCAACCCTCAAGCAGAGCACTCACAGGTCCATTAGAAACTTTTTATGTGAACTGATGCCTCCAGTATTATGTGTGAAAAGCTTTAGCAATCTTGAGGTGCAGCCTAAGGCCACGGTCATGGATATTTGGTAAAATTTGTCACTAGGAGGTAGAAGCCACAGACTTAGTAGCTCTTAATGTACTTTGTCTCATAACTTGCATATTTTTTTCTTGATGGTTCCTAGACTGCTGACAAAGCTGTGTAAAAGTATTACTTTGTCTGCCACATAAAGCGGTTTTCTTTGAAGCTGAAGGCTTCAGTTCACAGCACCACAGTGCATTTTGAGGATTGGAAGAATATAAGGCACTAGGTACATTTGCAAATCACAGAGGCACAGCACTCTGTGTGAGAAAGAGCAATCCTGGATGGGCTCATTCACATCTTACAATGCTCATGCTACCTCTAGACCTGTCTCTCTGCAGAGCTGTAAAGTTTTTAATCAAAAAAGCCATGCCTTGACTGTACTACTAATACTAAAGTTTCTATATTTTTGTTAGAGAAATCATATAGCAGTTTTGTAAGATACACTTGAATTTTGCATCTTCCTTAATTCAGAGGGAGCAAATTCTTCAGGTCCAGAAACACAAGTGCAGTAACATCACTCTGAAGAAGAGATTCCTACTTGCTGATAAAACCTAACATCATGTTCATAGCGTCCTGCCCTACCGAACTTATATAAAGAACTCTAGTATTACCTAATGTCTGTGAGAACTTAAGATTGCGTTTTATCATCTCATCTAACATCACCATTGCAACACAGAGCTGAAAAGCCTTTCCTGCAACTCCAGTGCCTTTTTTCTCAATATGTTGCACAAATATCTTTTCTGGATGTCTATCCGTTAGCTCTACGCTAGATTTCTGCATCTGCTAGTCTTAGATATACATCCAATCCCCATACTCTCTAGATGATTCGAAGAGAAGATGAGATACTAATGTATGATTTTCTGAAGAGGTAATAAGAGAGAAATTAATCTGCCAGATGGAAATAACTCTTTGTTATCAGCATGTCTCTGAACTGACAGATTAAATGTACGCTGAATTCTGAATGAAAAACATGTTTACCCAGTAACATGATTAATGGCCACAGCGCTGCTTTGTGCAGGAGTCCGGCATCCCGAACGTTCTCATCAAAGGGCTTTGCGGGAGGGAACCGAGGCCCTAAGGCAGCCTTGTGAGGGTCACTCTTTGCCGAACGCCGCTTCGAACGCCTCGGATCCCCCCTGGCCTGCACTGGGCAGCATCATCCCACCCACGCTTCCCAGAACAAGTGCAGGAGGGGCTTCCCTGGCGCCTATAGAGTATTCCTTGGGTTTCACACGTGGAAAGAAGCTCCCAGTGAATACCGCCCACTGGAAAAGGGTTTCTAAAGAGTTTCTAAACAGATTTTGCCATAGTTTTTAAATTAGTGAAAGCCATTCTAAACCCTGTGATACATAGCAGAGATTCTCTAATAAAGTGATGTTCTTAATAGTTCTCTGCTATTTACCTAACATTAAATCACCATCTTATTAATCTAAATGAAGTGCGTAGTGAAGTAGAACACTTGATATCAAGAGACGATCATTGGGGGTTACAAAACGCAAATAAAGCTCCCTCTGTACACAGACTGACAGATTTCTCTTGGGCCATCCCGTGTGTGCAATGAGTCGTTCTTTGCCAGGGTGTCCTGAAACACTAGTGACAGCGAGGAGCCTCAGCTTGCATGGGACTTGCGGTTAAATATGTAGATAAAACAACCAACAGCCACAGAGAAAGCATGGGCTGGAAGTGAAATATTTCTTGGTGTAAAGAGACGGTTCTTCCCTCAGTACTAAACTGTGACTTGGAAAATATGCCCATGCTCCCGCATAGAGCAGCTCGTGGGCCCCAGCAGATCTCGGGCAGGAAATATTTTCACCTGCAGCTGCAGAAGAGCAGAGCTGCCGCTCACCTGCAGGCACTGCAGAGCGGCAGGGAATTGAGAGGGGTCAAAACTCCAGGGATCGCCTCCGTGTTCTTCGGGTTATTAACCAGCCCTTCTTTTATTAAGGCTTCTCCATGGTGGGAAAAATTCAGTCAGAAAAGTACTGAGTCATCCTGCTTTTCAGGAAGGGCTGTGCAAATAATTGATTTCTTGGTTCAGCAGCCAAATGTAAAAAAAAAAAAAAAAAAAGAAAAAAAGAAAAGTTTTTTGATTTGAATCAAATGTAGCATGTTTTCTTTTCTCATTTTCATTGAGACAGCTTCTGCCCTCCCTGCTGTTAGATTTTCCACTCAATTGATAACAAAAATGTTTCATTCTCAGCATTGCCAAAACAACAAAAAATCCAAACACTTCCTATTTCCTGGCTGCATTCCCCATTAGCATTGTCTGATAATCAGATCAGATGACATGGGGAATTCAGTTTGATGTTGCAAATACTTAGCGGGTGGTAAAAACTGCACTTTCCAGCAAGTTTACTATCAAAAAAAAAAAAAAAAAAAAAAAATCCAACACTCCCAGCCACTTAGTTCTTTTTTTCAAAAGCATTTGTGAAACGCCTCTACTGCACAATGGAGAAAAAGCGAAAAGCTGCACAAAAGTACCAGGGACACACCAATATGCCTGTCCTGCTTGCCCTTATCAAAATGCCGATTGCACGCTCCAGATACGCGTCTTCTCTCGTCACATCAAAGCCAGTTCTGAACACACAGCACAATCTGAATCATCGGGGAAAGATTGTGTGTGGTGGGAAACGGGGGTGGGAAATAGCCTTAAAACGTCTTTTCAAAGTTTTCCCTATCTCATCTACCGTTTCTCGGTAGCATTTTAAGGTCAGAATAAAAAGTCAGAAGAAAATCTCACTGTTCTTTTAAAAAAGTTCCCTCAATAACCACCCTGTTTACAAGAAAGGAGATAAAGCAAGAAACGGTAATAGAAATGGTCCCTGGCAGCCTAACACACAGTGGTTCCTTTAGCTTGTCCAAAATGAAGGAACAGAAAGTAGCATTAAAAGGAGGTCCCGCTTTCCTTTCCAAATCCCTCGAAATCACTCTGATTTTCTAGCACAGCAGCCAGTTTCTGCCTGTTGTTCCCTCAGAATATTCTGACACCCAAGACTCTTGTCAGCAGTATCTGGGGAGCAGAGCTGATCAACTGTCACTGTAAATTCGGTGCGCTAGGAGCGTGCAATGAAGATCACAGACTAGAAGCCCTGGTGAGCTCGGGTCCATGACTGACCATCAGGGGTCCAATTCTGCTCTCTCCCTAAATTAACCTGTTAAAATTATTTCAATGAGTGTAAAATACCACTAACGCCTTCGTAAGTACTTCAAACTCGCTCAGTTACAAGATGTTGACAGTCTTTATGACAGATTTCACATGAAGGAATGAAAATCACCTGGCCCTTCTGAATTTATGTAGAGAAAAAAAAAAAAATCAGTGAAGCGATTTTTTACGCTCGAAGCTTTTCCTTTTTTACTGTGAAAAATCTGCATTTCAACTATATGGTAAATTTTAAGATGCCCTTCAGGAAGAACACCTGTATTTTATCATTTCTCCCTAATATTGTCTGTGATGAAAGCTTTTATTTATTTATTTATTTATTTTTAGAAGTATTGATAGAGGTTGGGATGGCAAAGCCTGACAAATAAATGTGCTGGAGCACTTTAATTCAGAAGGGGTAGATGATTTTCCTTCATTCATGGGACATCTTTTCTCTAGAGGAAAGCACCTCTTGAGAATGTAATTACCCTGTTGATTCACACCGTTTGTTCTAAAACATTTTTTATTTTTATTGCTAAGTCACCACAACTCATGAGTTAGTCTCGTAGAAAAATCTGAAATTCCATCTATTAATCAATTTCTTTCCTTATGCCCTAAAAACAGTCATCCTACCTAATAAGACACAAATGATAGGTGTTAAAGCAAAATTTTGAAGTGAAGACTGTTTCCTCATTTTCCAAAAGCGATTTTTTTTTTAATGTTCAAGATCCCAAGAGGACAAATATCTGCTAGGAAGGACAGCTTACCCAAGCAAATACCTAATATTCTTCAGAATAAACAGCTGAATTGTTTTTTTGATGCTGCATTTATTAGGACAATAACCTGGGGAACATTCATTACCACAACTAGAAACATTTTATAAGCTCACATAATAGAAAAATCCCTGCTTTACAAAAATGGTGATCCATCACACAAATTAGAGAAAGAGTCAACAACTCAGGAATACGTAGACCCAAACACAGGTCACTTGCCTGCTCCTTCTTTTCACAAAGTATAGTTCAGAATGACCAATTTATTACAGCATTATTATTTTTAATCCTTACTATTTGCCATCCTGATAAATGCTAAAAGTTTCCACCAACATAGCCATTATCTTTCTTCAAAGCAGGGAACATAGGGGAAGCAATTTTTAGAAAAAGGTTTTTAGAGAAGCTTTAAAAATTAAAGGACTGAATACAGATATATCAGTGGAGAGACATGGCATGAGAGATCTTATTCCATGTTTGTTGTAGATATGGTTGAACTTTGCCACATACCTTTCTGGGGACAAGCTAAGATGTCTTTTAATTACGTCTCCTCTGCCTGTTGCCTTTGCAAAGTAGAAATACTTTGATTTTAGTTCCAAGGCAAAATAAAAAACAGCAAAAAAATAAAAAAATAAAAAAACTCCTGGAAAGGCCCTCTCAAAGGAATTTTGTTTCAATAAAATCCATGAAATGCTTCAAACGAGCGCATGAAACAAGTTTAGTTTATGCTTGCAGAGAATGCCACAGAATTTGGTCAACAGATCTTTCCATAGAGAGATGTACTTAAATGTAGCAACAAGCACCACAATGGTGCATACATCAGGAGGAAAATTCAAGTGTTTTTTTGCTTGAGAATCCGAGAGCAGCTTTTTCAAATGTATTGCCCAAGTTCTGTTTCTAGAGATAGCGGGAAAATGGGGAGGAGAGGGAAAGAAAAATTTCAACTATTTCAAACTTATTATGTATGTAAATGTTTCACATTTGCTTTTGGGTGGCTGTTTAGGCAAGCGCCTATTTCCCAGACCATGCACAGCAGGTTAATCCCCGATCTTGATCCACACGGAGGTTAGGCTCAGGCTCTCCACGGACTGCAATGGGCCTCCTTATGCATCTCTGTAAGAGGCTGATTTGTTAAACTCTGTAGAGACTGCCCTTCTTTCCAAGAGAAAACATAGATATCACCAAGAGAAGAACCTTTTCCATTTCTGTAATGAGAGACAGTGACAAAATATGCTTCAAAACATGACTGCTGGAAAAGCATAAAGAAGAGCATGAAGGCAGGGAAATTTTTATTTTCATTCTTTTTATTTATTCTTGAGGAGACAGAAAGAAATCTTGCAGCCCTTGAAAAGATCAGGGGAGAGCAATGGAATAAGACTGAAGTAATACTTCCTGCATTTGAAAAATTGTCTAAGCTGTTCTCTGGCAGATGTATTGTAAATTCTCAAAATTAAGCATCTTTTTGAAAAATGATTTTAGGAGTTTATCTTCATCTTTTTTTTTTTCGCATAATTTACTGTCTGCTTTACAGAATTGTACGGAATCCTCAGAGTTTAACATCCATATTCAGCTCACAGGAAATCTCATTATCCTCAGCACTAGGAAGTCCAGGGATCAACATCCCATCCTGCGGTTGTGCCAGCAAAACAGGTTACTTCTGTGAGAGCCTCTATATTATGATATTCCCTGCTGTGGGCTGAGCACAAATCACTCAAACAGGAGAATACAGCAGTTTCTCCTGCAATGCCCATTTATTTACAGAAGTTTTGTATACCAGCAGCACAGAGTATTACATAGCTGGGAAAACTTGCTGCAGAAGTGAAGAAATACAAAAAGTATCCAAAATGGTGAAGCTTCCGTTCAGCACTTTGAAATGTGAACTCTTTGTGATGGATTTGATTTTCTCTAACATTAAAATACTTTCGATTGAAAAAAAAAAAAAAAAAAAAGCAAATGGAGCTCCAATCACCGTAAGTGGCAGCAGAGAGTCATTAAGAATGACAAGCGGAACATTTTTGCGGTATATTTAGAGAAATTTTGAATATACACGATATTCTTCAGCTTTCTTTATCCCCCTTATATCTGCCAAGCCTTGCTGATGAGATTGCAGGCTTCGTTATTCCTTCCCCAGTGCAGCCCTTTGAATGAAACCTGAACAGCCTGGGGCTGCTTCTTCCACTCTAAACACCGTGTGGGTCACGCACAGCGGAGGCAGAGCTGGGTCTGCCAGCCAGGGACCAAACCCCCGTTTGGGGGGCGGGGGCCGAGGGACAGCAGAGTTTCTCACGTGCTCAGGACACAGGCCACGCGCCAGGGCCACGTTCCTACAACCGGACTGGGGCCCTGGGGACCTGCAGGGCAGAGTGAACCGGACAAGTGGCAGCCACTGAAGCGCCACCGAAGCTCCAGCCCCAGGGACTAGGTTAAGTTAAGGAGTCCAGATGTAGCACCGGGAAAGCGGCAGCGAAACACTCACTGGCCAGAAGCGGCTTCAGTAAAAAGAAATGAGCTACAGGAACGCTTTACAGCAATGCTTAGCAAAGTGTGTTCACAGCACTGCATTTTACCATAGTAAATCTATACCTCCCAAAAAAAGTTAGCAGGTAATGTACATTCAATGAAAAAGAAGGGAGAACAAGGTAAGAGAAAGGGAGCAGCTCTTAGCACACTTCCATCCTTTGCTGATGTGTGTACCAATCTGCAGGTGGCAGTGTGGATAAACCATCTCCCAATTCGTAATCTTGCAGTGCTTGGCTGCTTTGCATATCATACCTAACGCAGCACTAGCTAAACTAGCGCTGACAGATCTTGTCAGTAGAAAAGCACAAGACATTTTTGGAAACAGGAATCAAGTGAACATAGATGTGGCCAAACACATCCTGGGACACATCTGCTTTCTGAACTGCATCTAGGTTAGGTCCTTGCTCTCACTTCCCCTGCTACAAGTCTAATCGGGTATTAGCTGCGATATACTCACCATTAGTATTTCCACTTACAGAGCAGCTTGTAGTGCTGTATGATACATGTTAGGAATAACTGCAGAATGGCTTCAGGGAGCTGCCTCTCTGCTTGCACTATTTTGGGATCAGCTGGGGACAAAAGGGTTTCTCCACATTTAGGGTCTTTAGAAATTTCACCTCAAATGTACAGCTAGAGCTCAGGCCTCCTGTCAGAGCTGCTGCTCTGAAATTTTTAAACACATCCCCTGCATCCATATCCATCCAACCAGTCATCAATTCCAGGAGGATAACAAAACTAGCCTGTTTTTGTCAGGTTTCTTTTCAGAACTATTTCCCAGACACTGAAATGACGACCCCCACCCCTTCTGCTGTTGCACTGTGATCCAAATGAAATTACAAAGGCCTGACACCAATGGCGTTGGCACCATCAGTCCAAGGAGACTCCTTCAAGTTCTTTCTCAAGGGACTTATTAGCACACTCTGATAAGCCTGACTTCCAAAAAGTTTAGAGCCATTTAAACTTATACTTCAAACTGGTGTCTGAGAGATGGAGAACAAAAGTACTTTCCTCATTTCTCTCCTCAGCTAAACAGAAGCTTTGAACACAGGGCTGCTGATCATAACCAGAAAAAAAAAAAAAAAGCCACATGCAGTAGGGAGAGGTTTGGGTTTCTAAAGGCACTGAACAACCCATAGTATGTGTGATTAGACTCAGCACACGGCAGAGCCTTCTCTGTGCTCGGCTGCGTCTCAGCCAATGCTGGTGCCCTCAAGCATAGACAGCAGAACTACCTCCCAAAGGGGTATTTGCTATGGCTCCTAGGAGAAACAAGAGCTTATACAAAAAGAAATCCTCTGCAATCTTTATCTCCTCCTCATCCTCAGTTTATCCCATCAGCAAGGTTGCATGTTTCTGGCAAAACCTGATCCTACAACACAGCCCGTCCTTTAAAGGTGAACAAACAGAATCTGCTATCTGAATTCTCTATATACTCCTTCCTGTAATACCCAGGATGCTAGTGAGTTGCATCCAAGTTTTAGTTGAACTCTGAAAAGTTCAGGGATGAATGAGGCCTGTTTGGCTCCTTGCTTCCTGATTAATGCTGACATGAACCCTATCTGTCCGTGAGAACAGTCATGCTGCTCTACCAAGCCAGTAGTGATGGAAATCAAACAGTAGAAAAGCACCCACATTTGCAAAATAAACACATGCCATCAAATCATTCCTAAGGAAACACATTTATAACGAAGGCAGAATGTGTGCCTGATCTCTAATATTTAGCGATGATGATTGATTTCCATGAAGAAGCAAAGGACAAGTCATCATTCTTTTTATACCACTTGGTGCAGCATCTCCTGCTTCCTTACATCAAACTACCAGGCAGAGCAACAGGAGCAACTTTCAGCACTTTAAAGAAAGAAATGTTTTTCCAGGATTGTTCCCAGCAAGCTCCTTTCTTTACACTTATTTTGTTTTGTTAACAGGACAATTCTTTTATTTAAAATTAAAAAGCTAATTGAGGATTTTGAACTTTAGTAATAGGAAGAGTTACTAGTGTCCTGTGGAGGCATATTGTAGATTCAAAAAAAGGGGAGATTATTTAACCTCAGAAATGAGACAAATGCCCTTACCTCACATTGTGAAAAGCAATAAGGTTACTTAGCACCAGCCATCTGGTGCTCCATCTCAGTTAAAAGTTGGCATATCTGCCACCACAAGGCAGTTTCTCACTGACATTCATTCACGGAAAGCATGCATTTTATGAAACTCAATCCAGATCCACCAACACCTCATGTGGTACCTCAGTGTTGGCTTTTTTTGACCCAATAGAAAATCTGCACCCAAATTTAATTCAATCATGATGTGCTCAAGGAAGGTCATGAGAGCTGGTTTTGTGGGGAATGGACAGATTTCGCCTACAGTAGAATGTTTTTTCTTTATTTTAATTGCTATGTTGCCACAGCTTACTGGGTCAAAAGTTCCAAATATAATAGGTTTCTTTTATTATTGGTGTTGTTTAATTTTGCAGTCACAATTCATCCAATCCAGAGGCCAAATAGACAAAAATAAAGTGCAAGGGAAAAAAAAAAATAAACCTTTAAGTTATTCCTTACTCTTTAACATGCAGCAGTAGATGTTTTTAGGTATCTTTAGGTATAGCTCACAGAAAACACCAAGCCAGTAGGGATATTTTAAAGCAGTGCAGATATATTTATGTAAGCAACCTTTTCCTGTTAGACAATCATTGTATCAAATATATATCAGAAAGTATATTCCTTTTTCCATATCAATCACCCCTATAGATTCCTTTTCCAGCAAACTTTCCAGTCCTACACAAATTTTCTTAGCTTTATATTTATCAAATCTGATTTCTACAGCTGCCTACTTGGTTACTGCACTTCTAGTGCTCTCTCTTTTGTATCTGCCTACTTTTTGTATTGGCAAAGCAGGGGAGTGGAGACTTGCCGGAGAGCAAAGCTTCCGTGATGGAAAGCTACGCCAGGAGAAACGGCAGCAGCTCCTCGCGCGTCAGCCGAGCGCGCAGCCCCGCAGAGGCAAGGAGCAGAGCCCGGCCGAGGCACAGTCGCTCTCTGGCGGGTTTGGTCGCAGCCGAGGCTGGTGACAGACAAAATTCAAGGTAGTTTTGCTGGTGCAGTGCACAGCTGTGCAGAGGGGAGCTGTCCCCAGCCCTGGGAAAGGGGAATTTTGCAGAATAACCCTCCTTGGGACTTCGCAGGCCGCTTCAGAAACACTGTTGATGGTTTTACTAAGCCATTTTTGCCTTTTTTTTCCTCTCTGATTGTCAAGATCTGCATCTCTGTACTTTGCACAGCATTCAGGTTCACTTATTTCTAACTGACACTCTGCTCACCTTCCTGGGAGCTGGATTCTGGTAGTTACTTTTTTAAAAAATTAACTAGCTGATATTCAGATCTATTTTTTTAGTCACATTGTCTTTCATTCTCTAGTTGCCATCTGTTCATGCTACTTTCCCATAAAGCTGCTGGGACAATAGCAAATGAGGCAAACAAATCTTTGAAAGACCCCATAAATAGACTGTAATATATCTGTATATTGCTCAGAAGAGTGATATTTGCAGGGACTTCATTTCCTGTAAAAAAATTATGGTAGGTTCTATGCCTCTCTTGCACGGCTAATCAATGGTAAAAGCATAAGGATAAAATTGAAACAGCCCTGAGATTTGTTAAAATTGTTAAAATTTGTACAAAGCAAACAGACTATTAGTTCCCCACCTCTGTGCCCCAATACTTCTAATTCTCCCAAGGGTTTTCCAGTTTCCAATGGAAAATAATTAATGTTAGTTCTGATAAATAATAATTTTGGTACCTAACATTAAGTATTTTTGCTACAAGAAGCACAGCAACAGATTTTATCTGAGCCAGATTTCTTATCTTCCATTTGTATTCCATTTGTATTCCTTTTATATTCAAATATTAACTGCCTTGAATTTATTTTTGACAGTAAGAAGATAGTCAAGAAGGGGTGAAGGACAAATGGTCTTAGTCTATTTAACTGAGGTCTTTTTCAGTGTAGTTACTGAAATTAGTTTTAGTTACCATCACATGTGCACACAACATACAGAAAAGGCTTTTTTTAAAAAATCTTTTTCTCTTTCATATGATTTAATGCATCTGGCAAGTAAGGTATTAAACTTTTATAGCTGCAGTAAAAATCTGAGTCCTACTTATAACTCTCCTGATTGACTTACAGACAGGGAAAATATAGCAGAGACATCTTTATATCAGTTAATCACATACATTTTCTATCTTCTTAAGCTTTTTTCATTAATGCATGAATATTGTCCCATGCTAGGTTGAAATCCATTCTAAACTGACTTTTGATTACAAATGTTTCCCTTCATCTCCTTTTCATTATGTACATAGTTCAAATTTTGCACTGCCAGAGCCTTTCTGTTTGCTTTTGATAAACCACTAAATCAAGAGCATTCATAGAGGGTAGACTTCTGATAAACTCAATAGATTTACTCAGTGGAACATGCAGTTTTTATTTGGGAAGTTGGTTCACTATAAACTTTTAAACAATTGAAAAACTCAGTATATCAATCTTGCATACAAACTGGGAATTAGTTTTAAAATATTATCTATCACTCATTTTGCTGAATTTTGCTTGGAAGAAATATGTCTGAGAATCCAAGTATTATCAATGGCTATAAAAGCCAAGACTCAAAATTTTGTTATGACCAACCTGAAATGACTTTCACATATCGAAGATGCAATTGTTGACTTATGTGCAAACACTCCACCAAATGAATTGACTTGCTTTTTTTGTGGGACAGCTAGGAAATACTCCACACTACTTTCCATATAGGATTTTTTTCCCCCTTCTGAGATGTAGTCAATAGGTCTTTCTGACCAATTTAATTTTTTCTCCTCCAGCAAGGTGCATTTGGTCACTATTGTGGAAGACATGTTCCACAGTCAATTCCTCTGATTTCTCTATTACCTTCTAGCCCAGAAGGACGACAAGTTATTTTTTTTTAGGAACTGGAAGAATATTTATCAGTCATGTAGGACTGATCCTTTCTCAGTCTTACTTGCAAATTACTTCATGCTCTGATTTTGTTTCACAAATAACATCTTCCATCAAACTGACACGTTTCTTTTATTTAGCTTGCTTCCATAATAAATAGCCCACCTCTTAAATCTGCTTTTATTAGCAAAAATATTGGTGAGGCAGAAAGAGGGCTCTAGGTGGACAGAGGACACATTTGCTGTAGCTATTTCTGAATGTTTGCAATTTTACCTCACTTCAGCGTAATGCATCTTATTATGAGTGACAGGCCTGTAATCATTATTTTTAATGTTCACAACAGGTTATAGGAAAAAAAAAAAAGTCAAGTTTTACCAGTGTGGACCTCTAAGCTTTTGCTAACATTTGACTTATAAGTTAGAGTACATTTCTGAGCTACTACCTGGCTGCCAAACATAAATGACAATGGTAACAACAATTCTATAAATAATTCACTGCGAGCTGTTAACTTCTCTAAAACTATTTTCTCTGTTGAGACCTTTAGTTAAATTGCTGCTCATCTGGCTTCAGACCACGGACACAATTTGCACTCATTCAGGAACCGCATGACTGCGCAGAGCTCTTCTTACCCACCTACATTTTTGCTCTCCGGTTCCACAGAGATGATCTGTCTTCCAGCTTATGGTGCCATCAAATGGGAAGCAGAGCGTTGGGTGTTATACAGAAGGGCTTTTTAAATTTTAAAGCAAATTAATAGAGCTGACAGAACAGTCAGAATAGTTTTTGCTAGACCAAAATCTTATGTTTAGAATATTAAAATATGTGTTTTAAAAAGACTCATGTTTGGCTAAACTTTTTAGATTGGATATTTCTAACAAAAAAAGCACCCAGAGAATATCCTCTTAATATGTTTGGCAAATCAGAATGTTCTAAATTTGTGTTCTGTTTTGGATGATTGGAAAAATTCCAGTATTTTGGAATTTTTGACTGGTTCTCATTAGAATAACCTGATTGCTCACTCCACTGGAAAAAGAAAGAAAAAGAAAAAAAAAAGTTGCTGAATTTAGACTTATTTCCAATAGAAGGGTATTTAGAAAACTGCTTTGACAATAAAATCCTATTAGTTTATTTTAGTGATTTCAGCAGGTTAACTAAGGATTGAAAAGTAAACCAGAGAAGTGAGTTTTAATATTGGAGGCAATCTCACTCAAGTCAGTAAAGGCCATGATGTGGGTTGGTTTGAAAATAAAATCTGTAGAGCTGCCATTCGTGGTGCATCTGTTAAGCCCAGTATATATATTTCAGATCTGTCATTTTTGCAGTGCTCCTTGGTACTAAATGGATCCCAATTTTAACTTAAAAATCCTAAAAGTGTGTTTTGTTGTTATTAGACTACCTAAATGATTGACAAATGTTCCCCCACTTCTGCAAAAACATAAATGCAGCTAAGAGGAGCCTGCTTCTGTAACTGTTGTACGTTTTGTCTGCCAGGTTATATTTCAAGTAACATTGCCCTTTGCTTGAAACAGTATAATTAGAAGTGATTTACCTGACAAATGGAACATGATATAAAATGGCAATACACCAAATGGGAAAGTGTAAAATCCAATAGTACCAATTATTAGGGAGCTGTTGATCACATTAGGCAATCCACTTCAGCAAATAAACAAGCGAGTCATCAATCAAATGCTTCACAGGAAAATGCACAGTTCTCCAAAAGGCCTGGTATGAACAGGAAGCCAGTCAGAGCAGATAACAGGCTTTATACAACTCCATTTCCCCTAGCCCCCCACAAAAACAAAACAAAAACAAATAAACAAACAAAAAACACAAATAAAACCCACAAGGTAGGCATGGGTTAACTTCGGATAACTCCAGACACTGTCAAAACAGGAGCTTCTACAGATTGGAAAGAAAAAGCTAGTTGACATACACTGCACTGAAGGATATTATGGTAAGCGCACAAGCAGCATGCTGTATTACCATACAGAACATTTGAGGCAAGTAGATGTGAGATCAGTTGGGAAAGAGCCAAGTACAACATGTTTCCAAGATGAAAAATCCTGCACTTTTGTCAAAAGTGACAAGAAAAAAAAAAATGACCAACTTATTTTTGTTTAAACAGCACAGAAAAAGATAAAGCAAAGGAGAGTACACGCACCTCTCCCACTATCTAATTTTGCTCTCCTGTCAATAAGTGAATAATACAAGTTTTGCACAAATTAAGTTACTTGTTCATTAACACCTAAAACTCTCTTGGTAAGCTACGATACTTCTCAGAGATTCGCATGAAGTTTAACAAGTGTGGTGTCTATTTATGACATGAGTTTTAAATATATATAAGCATGATTTTCATATGCTTACTCTCCTGAAAGCATGCATGTGTGAATGGCTCCCCTCGCCCCTTTGGTGAGTGACTAAATACATCAGTCCTACAAAGACTCACTTGAGGTAACTAGATACACAAGGCAGATTTTTCCTGTGGCTAAAACAGTCATTTCAGGATATCTCTAACTTAAAGAACTTAAAGAACAGGTAACTTGAACCACAGACATTTGTAGGATTTTACCACCTTTCTTGTCAGCCATTAGATAAGCATCGCAGATTTCTAAATGAACTAAATATGAATACCAGGCTCCACAAATGAGTACAAGTCCAGTGCATTCCAGCTAAAACTTATTTCTGGAGACACCTGCTTAACTGGTAGAATTTCAGTTACACGTAACGAAAATTTATAAGATCAATACAGACTCTTTTAATTAAAAGAAAGAAAGAAAGTAGGAAATAAAACCTCAGTTTATGCTATACTTCTAATATATAGAAAGTCACAGCTAAACAAGCAGCATGTGGGCTTGATCAGAAGTCATGATTGGACCTGCTGCCCCAAGGAGGTGCCACTGCTAAGCAAGCTGCATCAGGAAAGGAAGCACACAGGTAGGTGTTAGCACTTGCCCTAAATACAAATAAAGTTTAAACATATAGATACGGCTAAAATTATCTATGTTCTGAGAAGGTTTAGAAATAAAGACGGCTTTTAGGTGAACAATCTAAGAATTTTATAAGTAAACTAATGCCTTCATGTCAGTGCATGATTTGTATGACTCCAGTAAAATTATTCATTTTGAAAGGAAGATGTTTGCATATTTGTTTTGCCTTAAAGGAGAACTAGCTTATTCAACTAAGTATCAAAAATGAAATATCATACATAAAATTGTAAGAATTTTTTTAAAACGTTTACAAATATAGTCTGACATAGATGTCTATCTCCTCTTCCACCATTGTTGTTTTTAATTCATGTGAGATGAAAAATTACAGCCTGTTCATTCCTTCTGATCATGATCTCTTCTTAGATCACCTTTAGAATCACATTGTAAAACAACTTCAAATTTATCTCTTGGATATTTTCAAAATCCATCACTTCTTTAAGCTGGAGAGAGACTCAAGACTTACTGAAACTTCTAAAGACTGTGTAGGCAAAATCCTATGCTCATATTCAGTGATCCCATATGGAAAAGAAACTGGGGAAAAAGAAATCTCACTTTCTGAATGTTAGAAAAGTCTGTCCTTGAAACATGTGATGTACATGAAAAAAAACAAGCTAGATTCTGAGCATTATGGGATGCTCCATTTTAAAACATTTTTAAAACTTGACTCTCCTTTTGCATACGGTTAAACCAAGTTAGTTCCTGACTTCTCCTAAATGAGTTAACCTAACTGGAGAAGACCGGGACACCTTCATTGCCTATTCTCTCTGTTCTTTCTTGAATATTGTAAGCTGCCTCTTAATATACTTGACCTCCTACATTCAGGTTTTAACTTTAGTAGAGCTGATTGGTAACACTTGGAGGAAACCACATTGCATTAGCATGACCTCCTCCACGTAAAGCAACTGCCTATTTCCTGGAGAAAAAAGTCACATAAAAACATCCTGACTGGAAAAATGACACATTTTGGTGTTCCATTTTGAAATCACTTTTATTTCCAACTCCTTGACTTTTTTTTATGTACCACCATGTATTACGTCACATAATACGGTTTCGGTAGAGAACCAAAAGCATTCTGCTCAGGAGAAATAGATTTTCCCTTCACAGAACATTTTGAAGCGTATAACTTTGTCTTGCTCACCATGGGCATGTCTCCTACAGAGCTGCACGCTCTCACCATTCTTACCCAGAAAGTGCTGGATCCAAGGCTATGTTATTTTACCATATGCTGTTCCTTCTGTTGGCTCGTTTTTAACATGGTACAGAACTATGCCTTTTTTTCTGTTGGTCATGTGCTAAATTTAATATCCTAGAAGAAAGAGTTGTTCACTTAGTTGCCTTCTATGTGTGCACATACACACCCATCTGTATGTTAAAAGTCATTGCATTTTTTCCTTACAGAGATAAGCAAAGAGAACATCTCGCTTACCTCCTCATAGAAAGTTAGTATTGACTTTGAGATTCTGTTCAGTAATGCATGGTTTAAGCTCATATCAGAGGACAAACGGCAAACTGCCCCACAAAAAGGATAAATAAAACTAAGAATTTCAATGCTTTCCTCATGATTTGCAACATTTTGGTTCTCATTTCCTATACTAATATCTTGAAACCCCCAAATCTGTCAGAGCTGCCTCCGAAGTGTTTTTCCAGTCTCTTCCCAAGATATGTGGGTGGATTTCAAAGCATTAACATTGATATTTACTAATGCTAATGTTTTTTCCTTCATTATCTACAAATAACACTTGGTGTTTTTTTAATCCTGAAGTCCAGCTGTATTCACACTAGTGTGCACTGCACTTTGAGTCAGAATAAAGGTGAGAGCAAAGGGAGATGTATTAAAAAATTTTTAAAAAGTAGTTTTCATTATGGAATAGATAAGTAAAGCAAGCTAATATTCTGACATGAACCAACATATTCATATGAATAGAAAAAAATTCAGAAACTAGGTGCAGTGCTGTACTTAAAATTAGGAAGTGCATCCCTGTGGCTGCACTCCATGCTAATCTGATAGTGTTTTGTATAAAGACACGCATGTAGCAATGAAATGAGAAGAGGAATACAGATGTAGTAATGATGTGTGGAAAAGGTCATATTCCTGTAAGAGGTAGTTGTTGATAAAGGACAAGATTGCCCAAGATGGCCAAAGCAAGAGGTGTAACCTTTTAACAACAGTTAATTGACCCACATAATGCTTATATAGAAGTTGACATTTCTTGTACATACAACTTAGAAATACAGTAATAAAAGGAAAGTGATCTTCTATAAGTAATTGTGCACGTCCCATGGCAGCAATGCCAGACCATGCATTTTTCTTGAAAAGGCCTTATTGATCTAAGCAGTCATATTGAAAAAAAATGATCTACAGGAGGGGGATGAAAACATATGGACAACATAAGACAAAAGATACTGATTAAGTAGATAAGAGTACGTGAGACTATATGAGTAAAAAGATTATTAAGCAAGTCACAAAAGTATTACTGAATGCCTTAAAGGGATAATTTCTGAGTATTTCATAAGAATGTGAACTCTGTAGCGAGTGCAGACTTGGTAGAATTGAGAAGCTATGGGAAAAAAGGCAATTAAACCATTGTGACCTAAGAGGGATCAATGGGAAACACTATAGTTAAAACACAGTGAAGCCTAATTGCTATAAAAGATTGACAAACAGTGAAGCAGACAAGTAACAAAGTTGTAGGAAGTAAAAAAAAAAAAAAAAAAAAAAAAAAAAAAAAAGTTTGAATATTTTACCGTAGCATTTAAAAATTGTAATATTTCAGTTCAGTGAAAAGAATCTGAAGAAACAAATACAGAACAATGCTACAAAGTTGTTATAAACTGAGAAGTTTGTTTATAAACTGAGGGTTTTTTTTCTCCAGAATATTAGAGTAGAAGGATTGGAAAAAACAAAGATAAATGAATAAAGTATGACTGATATTTCAGAAAAACAACACCAGAAAGGCACCATATAGTCCTCTGGCACGATGGATTGACAATAATGAAGTTTGAGTCTGGGAGAGAGCTAAGACTGAAGCAAATAGAAATGCACATGAAGATATATGAGGAAGCCTGAGAAAACCACCTAACTGGAAAGCACCAAAAAGTAATGGAATTCACAATTACTGAGCTTACATGCCCATTTTTGAACAGGCTAACAAAAAATAGTAGGAAAAGATACACCTGAGTGGATGGTTAAAGATGCTAATTAAAAGAGCATAGGAGAGAACAACTAACGCTAAAAAGTGAAGACTTGCCCCTGTTCTGGAAACTCTGAGCAGAATCATTAATGCAGGAGATAATATTCAAAAATCATAAAAGACAATATTGAAGTATTATTACCCCTGGGATTACGACTGCAATCTCTCCCAGTCTCAATTTGGTGACAGAGGTAGAAGCAGAGGTCGGCACTCTCAGTTGCGATCAGGACACTCCTGGAGGAATCACGGACACACCATTAGCTCGTACGTGTACCAGCTGTGCTAGATGACAAAAAAAGGGCCTACAAGCCAGGACATTGACTTATTTCAAGTTCAAGTAGCAAAGCAGGATCAAATGCAAAACCAGTGAGTCAGGCTCCTAAAAACATCCAAACATCAGAATCCGAGAATGGGTGTACAGCACTGATTATTTGTGTTATGCTAGGATCTTCTGATGGAAGTATTGCACTGGCACTGTATAAAGTGAAAATGAATACTGTTGTAAGGGAATATTTCCTTCAGTAGACAATATTTTTGGTCAGCTGTAAAATACTGAGGAAAGACTGATGATAAAAAGTTCTCTAAGTGTCAATTTAAATAACAACAATAATAACCTCCTGTGGCAACACTGAAGAGCTTTCTCAAGAAAAAACATCCACCACCAGGCATCACAAGTGCAGCCCTAGGCCCCTTCCACTCAAGGCTACCCAATCCTGCGAGTTACGCTGCCTGCCTTCTGCACAGTCTGAGGCTGCTGAAGGAAGGGCCCCCAGACAATATTTTCCACCCAAGAATGAGAGAGAACAGTGGAGACTGTATGGCGTAGAATGTGATTTTGTCTGGGCAATTTAAATAGGGCCCCAGCAGCAGTCAAGAGGGCATTTCCAAAGAATGGCATTGTTAGTTGGTGATTTGACTTCAAGTTTGTTTTGGAGCAGCATGAAGGGGTAGCTAATAATACTGAGTTAGCACTCAAGCTCACAGCTTTTGCTCATCGCAGAAGCCCCTTACTGGAAGGGCCAGCCCTCACTGTGTTAGTTCTTATCTGCTCCATGGTGAGCCAAGTTACTTTTACTTTAACCTCACATTTCTTTAGCTTTCAGAGGAAACATTTTTGTCTTCCTCTGCTCACTTCCGCTATCTCGTAGTCTTTCATGATACTGAAATGAGAGGAATGAGCCTCTGGATAGGAGAGAGGTGTGTTTACCGTCACATTCACAGGCAAACCCTGCAAGAATTTGCTCATTCGAGCTGCCTACCTACCACTACTGAAAAAAAACAAACCCTGGAGAGAGGCGCTTAACCCAAATGTACTGAATTACCACTTTGAGTTAAAGCTCTTTGTTTAGAAAGACAAATACAATTCAGCCTGACTGACATGAGACTGTCTTCTGCAACATTTGCAAACTTAATTATCTAACATCGGAAGTTTTGCCTCAGGAAATGCAGAAAATCACTGCATTAGAACCATCCAAAACATCTACTCCGTCTGCTGAAAAACCTTAAATTACTTTCCCTTGTACTGGCTGAAGTCCAGTCTTTTTTCAATTCTGTTCAGCATTGTAGTTGTGATCAGATCTTAGAGCTGTTTTGCAATTTGTGAAAAGCCAGCATGGATCACACCTTAGACTTTGAGAACTGCACAACTAATTGGATATTTTTAAACTTCTAGCAATTCTGATCTTTTTCCTTCATTTGACATAAAATCTCCCTTTCCCATGGAATTTTACCAAATGAGGAATAGAAAACAATACTTAGGACCATTTAACTACAGGTTTGATCTTACACCAAGTTATTCACGGTCACTCCTCAAATAAAATTGATACATTTTATATGTATGCATTTCTTAAGTGATGAGTTTGACAAGATGAACTTGTGAACTATTTCAGTGCTGTTAAAACACCCAAAAGCATTTAGGTCCAATATCTCTACTCAACTCTCTTAGAACGATGCTCAGTCTCATAGACAAGCTAAGTGCCTATAGCTTATGCCAGCCGGCATGGTTTTCATCTTATGGTGAGTGCCCGTTTGAAATAGTTGGCTCTCTTTTGAAGGCAAATGTTATTTTGTTTTCAAGAATGCTGCATACCCTTCCAGAGGAAGCACAAGGACTCTGTATTCTCATGGAGCCTTTACCATCACCACTGTTTTGCTGGTTGATCTGAAAGAAGTCTGAAAGTACAGGATGATCACCAACGTGGGATAGAATAAGACATAATGAAGGGGAGGCAGGAGCAGTATCTATCATTCCCTGAAGTACTGAACACTAAAACATCCATTAAGTTCATGCTCTTTGCAATAAATTGACTGTGATTGCAGGTGACTTTCATAGGTTGAGCTTCGTCTCTCTTTTCTCAGCTAACGTGCTTCGGCTTCTACTTAACTTAAATCATTCATCAAGACAGATAAAAGCATTCCCATTGGTTTCATTTAGGGTATGTGAATAGGAGTTAGAAGGCTTCATATTTATTCTCAATTCAAATAAATTATCTCATGCTTTTTTTTTTTTTTTTTTTTTTTGAGAGATAACTTATGCCATTTCTAGGACATGGCAGTCCTTGCTCTTTGGCAATTACCCTGGGACATCTTGAAGGGCATTTCCTGAAATATACCTGAATTCCCATGCAGCTGCTAATGCTTTATATTTCTGAAAATCCTGAGGGTCTGCAGAACCTAAACAACCATCCCAATATGAGCAATCACTCCTTTATAATTAAAAAAAATGTACCTCAATTACATGCTTGTAAAAGAATTATCAGTAAATAAAAAAAATCCTAAAACCTTTACCTAGGAGGTGATTTATAGAAGTTTCGTATCTCATGTAAATATATTTAATTTTTTTCAGCAGCCAATGAAACATAAAATTATAAAACATTTTCATGTAAGCTACAGATAAAAAAACAGAACTCTGGAAAGATGCAGAAAGCAACCTAATTCTGCACACATATATGAGGTACTGAATGAATCTATGATGAAACGGTTTATAGCATTACATTATTTATGTAATAATTACATGTTAACAAGATGATAATTATTTTCATGTAGAAGTTTGATAGTTACATATGAATTACTTAGTAAAAAGTACTCTTAAACAAGTAACTGTTTCTACTCTTCTAGCAATTATTATATGTCTATAGAGATCCACAGGATCATGAAAAATGATCCACAGGATCTTTTTTTTTTTTTTTTTTTTAAGAATTTCTAAATTGCAATGTCACTGCAAAGATTACATATATGCACTCTGCATCAAAATCTGAAGTTATGTTTACCCTAGGACCACTTACGGTTCCTGTGCAAAACAGGATGGGACATATCAATGCATCACAGCATATTTTCTTGTGATCTGTTTGCAAAAGCCTTTGACACTATCTATTTATTTGTTTGATTTGACATTTTCTAGTTGCTTGGTGCTGCAGCGTGTCAGCACTTTCATCCTAACAAACGCTTACCAAGGGGCTGGGCACAGCTCTCATCGCCCCAGGAGCCCCGCTGCAAGGGGCTGCATGTTCAGGTGGCCCTGAAAGCCCCAGCCTCGCACTCCCCTCAGCCTCACACAGGAAAGAACAGGCAGGTGGAGCCAGCGGCACCAGAGAAGAAGGGAAAGTGCAAGCGTGTTCTGCTTCCTGTCCTGAAACTCCTGTGAAATCCTCCTGGGGCAACAACAGAAAGGGTCTGCGTTGGCAGCCTCCTGAAGTCGTGAGCACGTGCGTATGTCTGCACATGTTTGTGCGCGTACCAAGAGGGAACGGTGAAACGCAGGAAGGGAACTTGAGTGACACGTCGCCTGGGAAAGCTACCATGTGGCACTTGTGCTGTGATAGCTGCTGGCTATGAGAGGAAGTTTTGAGAACTCCAGGATGTCATTTACAGGGCTGTCATTACCAGAATAATTGTAATTACTGGCACACAGAACAAAGCTTTCAGAAAAGAAGTAAAAAATAAGTGATTTGCTGAAGGCAAATCTACTGAAATATGATGACAGATCTCGGGCAGCTATGGAAAAGCTTCATAGCAATGAGCATGGCGACAGACTAGCTGTTGGGTGTTTTTTATAATGCTTTTTATTGACACAGACTGTCTGGATATACGAAGGAGCAGTTAACCAGAGGATGAGATGCACTATTTCATTTTTTACCTTCTCTGTTTTACAGATGAGAACCCACAGGACAAGTGATGAAGAGGAAAAACACCAGAGATACCAACACGCATGTCTACAGCATGACCCAAGCATTAACCACAGACTCCACTGTCAAACGAGCTGGCCTGGGAACTGCAACTAGCAAACTAGGGCTCAAAGTTGTCCTGTTGAGACACAGGGCTAATGAGCCTGGGCAGGGCTGCACGTTAACAGGGCTGTCCCACTTCAGCACCGCAAAGCTGGATCACAGCATGGTCTGGTCCTGGGACATGCTTTATGCTGTCTGTCTCCAAGTCAGCTCAAGCCATCTCTAGGACACCACCACACTGTGCTACATGGACATATTTCAGGATGCATCTTATGAGTTACTACGACTCTTCCTTATAGAAAAAAATAGCCAAGAAACCTCTATGCAAGAGGGAAGAGACTTACACTTCTCTCGGAAAAAAAATGTTATGTGTTATTGGTACTTTTTAATGTTTCCCTCTAAACGTTTCAGGTAATTTTGGCCTTTAATTCATTGAGGAATTTCAAATGATTTAGTACTAGTATTATCAAAAATACTCCCATATGAAACAATAAGCCACATAACGCTAGTCCCTGACAAAACAGCTAGTTAGGGGAGATATGAAAACCTCTACTACGCTCCTAGTTTCATCGGCTTCTACCACCACGCTCACAGACGCAGACCCAGGACTGACATCTTCCTGCGCTGCAGCCCGCACGCTCCCTCACACAGCTTACCACGCTGCGCTAGGCTCTACCTGAGCCTGCCCAGATGCATTTAAACACACGCTCACAGCAATGCTACTTCCCCTAGGGCTTCCATGTGTCTAAAAAGGGTATTTGACAAGTCTCGTGCGCAAAAAAAGGACTGGAGGGAACATATGTTCCCTTGTAAATAATTCATGGATATTTTCCTTATGTTCCTCAGCTAATTTGGGGCTGTTTGGAAGACTTCCTCCTTCTCCCTCCGCCCTTATTTAAAATGAGCAAACGCCTGGCAAGTTATCTCAGATGTGGTATCACCTGGAATCATGCCTAAGGAATACAAACTAAAGCTCATCTGCTTGCTGGTTCAATAATCCTGGGATATAGCTGAGAGGAAGTCAAGGATTACACATAATAGTCTTCTGGCATCCCGGCTTGCTCTGGGATATCGGCTAATGGGCCGAGATGTTAAATTCCACAGTGCGCAGAAGATCTGTGATACAGCAGATAAAGTTAGAAACAGCTAATTACTGCAGGAGACAGTGCTGAGGCCTCATGGTCACAGAAATTTCATGGCCAGAGCTCAAGGGATCCTCCACGTTGCTGTACTAGCTGCTCAGCACATAAATCCATCAGTCTCTATCAGACTGATTAAGGCAAGAAAAGAGTAAAATGTTTCAGAAAAGGGGCTACGTTGAAACAGTTTATGGCATTACATTACTTATGTAATAGGGTAGATTTCACAGGGTAGATTTTTCAGTTTGAACACCGCACCTGTGACTGACTTCACTACTGAAGCTCGCAGATTACTAAAACAAAAATATTCTGGATAGAAAATCAGCAGTATTTTATTACCTAATACAGCAGTAGTTTTCAGAGAAACAAAAGCAAGAATGAGCATCTTGATTACCACTATTTTAATAACCAATAATTAATTGCTTCAAGACACAAAAATAATTTATCTTAAAGAAATTTAAGGGAAACCACTAAATAAGAACATGAAAATGAAGTGTTGTGGATGCACGTACAAAATCTTTCAGGAACTATCCTGCCTTTACTTTTTTTCAAGAGCTTGGAACATTGTTTTTGCATACTGGACTCCAGTAGGTTAGAAGACCAGTTTAAAACAGCAAAGGCTTTCAAGATAATCAGCAATTTTTTCTGTACTGAGATTGCTAATGCAAGCATGTTACAACTCATCCTACGTATTTTACCAGTAAATAAGTTACAGAATGATAAAAATTTCCATACCAAACATTATTATTCAGTAAATGATTGCTTCTAACCACTTGATTTTTTTAAGAATGTAATAACTTTCTGTTCAGTCAGAATAGAAATTTACAGAAATAAAATTTTAATATGACACTCCCAGAGGAGTGCAGCAGTTCATTTGGGTGTACATATCATTTAGTAGTTGTTAAAAGGCAGAAAATGATAAATAACCCCACTGCACCTCATGCCAAAACCTGCTCTGGACCAGGAAAACCAACCAACCATTCAGCCAACAGAGTTCACAGAATCTCAGACATAAAAGAAAGTCTCTAGCAAATGTATAAGAGAACATAAGAGCAATGTAAGAGTAAAAATTTAAATCACTGTAATCAAAAGAGAAATCATCTGCACAGACCAGTAAAAGAAAGTAGAGTGTGCTTTTTATTTTAATTGGAGAGAACAGGAGTGAAGCAGCCTGCTGCTGCCAGCAGTAAATGAACTGATAGAGCCTCCCAAAGCTCAAAGCATTATATGAGGAAGAGCTTTCTCATCTCAGAAAAGGGATTTCAGGCCATGCCATAAAATTAAGAAGTTAATGAGAAAGCAAAGAAGTTTTGCAGAGTTAAAGAATTTCCTCCAACAGGAAGAAGTGTTTAACTGAACAAAGGGCATTCCTCGGTCTCCTGAGTGGCTCCCACACTTTGCTTGCCTGGCCCTGAGGAGTTCATGTTACCTGCGCACGCCCCAGAGTCTGCACACTCTGAGCGACAGAGCTGCCCTTGGCATGAGGAAAAGACAGGTTTTCAATTTTGGGGATGGGAGGAAGAAGGAAGCCAACAGAACTAGGATACATGAAGCCTAGAGCATGAATATCTACAGCACATTGGCTTTGCCTTTCACTGCATTCTGTGCAAGAATTGCACTACTGAGCTTGGATCTAAAGCCCAGGTGCTGACCAGATTTTTGTAGGACAAGAGCTAGAATAATTTTGCAACCTTTGGGAAAAGCAAATGGGGTTGTTCCTGCTTGGATAGCACAGTCAGGGGTGTGAGAGTATCACCTTAGTGTCTTTTCTAAAAATAGGTCAGTATGAGTCACAAATACTGCAATCTCTCCATAAAAGATAACCACCCCTGCATAATCTATGCTTTTTTAAAAAATTCTTTTGCATATTACATCAATGAAGAAATGACCTATTTGCTCACTACATAGTGGAGCTAGGATTACTAAGAGTGAAGGCTCTTTATTTCTCCATATTCTGCCTTTCCAAGTAGCCTAAGGAGTCAAAAATTGATTAACCATCTATTCCTTGAGCTCTGACATGGGCCTGCCTTGCTTCCTTCCCTTGGCTTCAGCCCTGAAGGCTACCTCACAGCAGTTATAAACAACAACTCTGCAACAAGCCATGACAAGTGGTCAAGAGCCACTCAAGGCTCTGAATGACAGTGGTGAAAAAAAACATGGCTGAACATGCCTGCTGGCTGAGATGCAAAAGATACCTGTGGCTGCTCTACCATGACAAAAGTGAGAGGGCAATAAACTAATCATTACCAAAACTAAAAATTACCAAACAGTTTAATCTCACTCATGCTCAGCAGATTTAGGGCACATTACTTGTTCTTGCATTAGGATTCCCAAGCTGCTGTTGTACCATTCCAATTAACTTGTCTAAACTTATAATGGCAGAGTTATATTACAAAAGGTGAATCCTCAATATGTAATTTTTCAGCTTGTTCGAAACCTTGAGGGTCAAAAGAGATGCCATCTTTATCCTTTAATGGCTCCAATTCATTCCCTAACAAAACAGTAAAAAATATAGTACAGAACACCCTAACATGGACTTTTCCAGTGCTGAAAAATACCTCTCCTGGAGCACCAACAGAACAGCACCTTCTGCCATCAGCTAATGGTACTTGGAGTCACCCCTCCTCTAGGTGCCAAAGTCCGCAGTGATCGCATAGGCCTCTTCTTCTTGCTTGACTTGTCATGATTGAATCTTACTCACTTCACCAAGTTCCTTGCTCTGCTCTTAGTGTCTGCATATTTTAATATGCCAAAAATCTCCTAGCAGCACATGGACAAAGACCTGGGCCTCCTTACTGAGCTTTCAGTGCTTGTTGATCTCTAAAGAAACTCCAAAATAAATGTAGAAAGAGAAAACAGTAAAGACAAAATTTAAGCTTTCCATAAAAATAAGGTCCAAACAGCTTGTTTCTGATACTCACTAGACATCTTACTGATTTGATTAATTCTTGCTGATATTTTACTTGTAGGAGAGGATATGATGGACTAAGCTAAATATTAATAATTCCAGTTCCTACCTTCTTGCAATTTCTAGTTAGAGACATCCTTTCTGGACAGGTATCAGAGCACTACAGACCTACTTATTTGTACTCTATGGAAGACAGAGGAAAAAACAAGGAGGACAGTCCCTTGTACTCATTTCTGTGACATTTGAAAATTTAACATGCATGTATTTTAGGATTCTTTTAGGAAGCCAATATCCTAATCAGGATCTGTGCAACCAGGAGGCCAGATCACACACTAGACAGACTGTTGTACTGGCAGCTGAACTTATGGCCCATTATGAACATCTGGGCCCATTCTGTGGTAAAAAGGGGCTTATTTAGTTTTTCTCATGTTCTGAACTTCCATATGTATGTATGCATATAAAAATAAACAGGCAGTGAATGATATATTGAAGATAGTTGCAACTAAGGGGCGTTCGCCGAGCTGAACCAAAAGGAGACTTCTTGGTTTGTGAACCATGCTATGTTTAAAGCATCCACACTTGCAATCCTTTTTCTCTGTCATGTTTGCGTTGATATGACAGAATTTACAAAAATCCATTTACACTGTTTGCCCTGCAATATGTGGTCTTTACACCTAGTCTTGACTGACAGCTCAAAAAAACAACCATCAAAACGAAGAACAAAAAGAGGAAGAAAATCTTCCTTTTAAGAAATGAATGCATAACGCGACCTAGTTTCTAATATTATAAAAATGGGGAGATTATAATCCTCCTACCTTCCTGAGGTGTTCTCAGACTTCATAAATTGAGAATGTGCTATGGAAATGTCAAATAATATTTGGGATGCTATATCTAGATAAAGCCACCCTGCTAGTTTTAGATATCTGCAGGCTGTTATGTTTTGTTATCTGAATGTGCCTGTAAGAAGGCATCTGAAGCCTAAATCTTTCCACATATGACTTCTACAGAGATAGTGAGCACCTTCAGAAATTAATGAGCTACTCCTATAGACTGTCCTTAACAAAAGCAAAGCTTCGCTCCTTTAAAAAAGAGTATTTTCTATCATTCTGGAACAAATGTAGGTGGAAGTAAAACACAGTTAAGACAAAATACTTCCCTTTTACCACAGTAAATTCAAAGGCCAATCTCTAGATAGGGCTAACAAAGAATACAGCTATAGTAGAAAAGAACACAAGCCTCTTATTTGTCCAAAAGTCTATACGGGAAAGAATGCCATTGAAATCACCTTCTTCATGACCTTGAGGAATCAATGTTTTTATTAAAGTCTTTGATTAAACATTCAAATATGTACAATGCCAGGCTAACATTCAGAAATCATGGGTGTTTACTAAAATCTCTATATCTCTATTCCATCTCATCCACTCTAAAACCAAGCTCATTTTAGATATGGAGCATTTAAAAAACACAGTGCAGTGATTGGTTTTTATAACAATGGTTTATATTTTAGTGTAATGGAGGGCAACTCATGAAGGGGACAAAAAAAATCAAAAAAAAAAATCAGTCTTCTAACTCGTTACTGCCTTTGTCACTAAATTCACTGAGAAGGTATTGACTGAGGCTTGAATAATCCTCAAATATCTGTCAAATTTCACCCTTTACCTAAAAGATATGTTATCTTACTTCTTAAAATATGTTTTAATGCTTACTTTTAAGTACTGCTGTATTATCGAAATATATCGATATAAACTGGATAAAGTCCCAAGTTTCTGCTAACTGACTTACAAGATAAAAGTCTGCTGAATTCTTAATAGGCCAAGAAGGCCTTGAAGGATCTATTTAAATATTATGCATATTTTGGCAGCCTAATGTTTTGACTTGCATCTTAATGTTGAATTGCTTCCTTAATCTTCTCTTCACAGAATCACAGGATGGCTGAGGTTGGAAGGGACCTCTAGACATCACCTAGCCCAACCCCTCTGCTCCAGCAGGGACACCCAGAGCACAAGGCACAGGGTGGCATCGAGGTCAATTTTGAAGATCTCCAGAGGAGGAGACTCCACAGCCTCTCTGGGCAGCCTGTTCCAATGCTCTGTCACCCAAGGTGCTGTCTGGGTCCAGCTCATTGCAGAGTGAGGCCAGGGTGTGCAGGGAGATGGGCCAGTAGCTCTCCCCGCTGCCCCAAGGCTCCATCCCCGCTCTGCTGCCCCAAATGTGCTCCACAGGTTTGCTCCCGGCACCAGTGCTTCCAATCACCCGGCCGCGCTCGATGAAAGGCTGCTCGCATTGGAACCAGTGCAGGTCAGGGATGGCCGGGGCAGAGTGCATGAGAACTTCCCTGCTTCCCAGGAAAACACTTTTAATAGACCAAATCTGACTCCTCACAGCAAATAGCTAATCCATGGTGGAGGGGAGGCAAGCGGGGGACAGGAGAAGGGGCTTCTCCAACAGCTGTCAGTCGGCATATGGAGCAGTAGCTATAAAAGCTGACGAATAACAGCCACCCTCTCGCACGGCCCTCGGTGCTCTCACTGCAGATTTGCACTAAGAAGTATTCTTGCCTTGTAACCACTGAAAAGAAACGGCCTTCTTATGCTGAGGCAACAGCATGAATTTTTGAGTGTGCAAAGCTAGTGTCTTCTGAGAGAGATGACCCCTTGTTTTCTATACCAGCAGCTACCTACAGAAAATTCCAGGTTTGATGCAGTAGTAGCAATCCCCTCTCCCCTGGTTCCGGAGAACTTCCTCTTGATGGTGTTCAAAGGTTAAAGCAAAATTGGAAACAATTGCTAAGCTGTGCCTTAGCAAATGCAGACAAGACAATCCAGTTCTATCCTTGCCCACCTGGGATCTAAGGTATTTTCCTTCTCCTTCCTCCAGGTGTAGAAGTGTCAGGCAAGAATATGATGCCAAGGGAAAAAAAAAAAAAAAAAAAAAAAAAAAAATAAGAAAAAATAACAGTTTAGTGTTAATTATCTTTTGTGTGGCACCTCAAAGGGCAACCCTAATTATTCCCCTTTACAGCATCCTTTCAAAGAGTAGAAGGGTAATGGCATAGACATTTTATGAAAAAGGACCACATCCATCAAGATCATCTGAACAAATAAGGAATTTTATGTCAGAGGCGTCTGAATCCACATCAGAAGAGAATATAAGTATCTTAATATGCAAGTTTAGAAGATATACTGGTAGAGTATTTATGCTTTGACAGCGTATCTTTTACATTTCATTTGACACTGGGATGCGTTGCTGGCATAGAGTTATTTCTTTCAGGTCAGGAACTCTGCTAACTCCAAGATATTTCTTCCACATATATAGATGATTCAGAGTTCTTTCATCTCCTGGAACAAACATTAGGTTTATCTTTGAAGCAAATCTACTTATTCAAAGATATTGACAGACTAATAATAAATAGACTGCCAATTGTGACCAATTGTTTCCGTGAAAGAGCTACAAGTTCCTGACACTTGAGCTATAATTGCCCTGAAACAGCAATGTTCCAAGTACTGCAATAATGAAACGAATCTGGTTGTTCCAGAGGATATCTACCACCTCATTAACCTTCCTGAGAAAACCTAGGGTTATTTTCATGGGTATCTGTGCAAATAAAGTAGGACGCTCAAACTATTCCAATGATTTTAGAAGGATTTGCGGTCCTAAAAAAAAAAAAAAAAAAAAAAAAAAGCATCTTAAAATCCAATTTCAAGAGCCTTTTAGCAGGACTGAACGTCCACAACCCTACCAATTCAAGTAGCAAGTGACTTGTCAGCTGAAAAGACTGCTGATCTCACAAGAGCTCCGAGATATTCACTGTAAGATTGAGAACATACATTTTATACAAGTAAAATGGAGGTCAGAAATATCTTCCTTATCAAAAGGGAGAGATGCTGCACAACAGGATCAATCTGATATAAACAAAGCACCACTGAGACACTCACTTGTGTGCACATTTACTTTAATTAGTAGGTGGCTATGTGCTGTTCTAACAGAAAAGAAACTTCAACAAAATAGGATGAACCCACATGACTCCCTTGGCAAATGCAGGGGAGAATTACATTCTTATTAAGAAGAATAGAAAGATCAGCACATAGAAGGCAAAGACAGACAAAAGAAAACATAAGAAATGCACCCTCGACAAAATGTGTAAGTAAACTGCGAGTTGGATTTGGCACAAACATAATCATTTGGGAATACAGACACTTCCCCTGCATCAAGGGCTCCAAAAGACTCACAGCTGCGAAATGCTTGCTAATGTTGCAACAGGTGACACCCTTTTCATTAAATATTTTTAAGCTGATTTTTAATTCTTCAAACAGCAAAGAGAATTCTTCTATTATTTAAAGAAAAAGAAAAAAATATCTACTTGCTAAGAATTTCTGGCAGTTGGAACAGAGATGTAATATAATTTAATACAGAAAGTACTATTCAGTTTGTTAACTCTATACCCTTCCACGTGACTTGATGGCATACTGCAAACATAATATTCTGGGAAAGTACAGCTATGCATACACACTAAACAGCTCCAGCTGCAAAAGGCAGAGCAGCCACAGCTCAGAGCAGTTTCATGTCAATATGAAACTTGCCTGCTAATTTTAAAAATTTTGGCCTTGCCTTTTCTGCTTGTGCTGTCACATCAGAAGAAATCCCGATTCCTTGCTTGCTTTGAACTGCACACTGTAAAAGTAGAGGAGCTATTTACACATTCTGCTTTTAGTCTCCTAAAGTCTTCTGGTCTTGAGTCAAGTAAGAACATGTGCTTCAATTTGCATCTCTGCAGGGAATTTTTACATAGTTTTACCCTTTTTTGCCCTTCTAATTTGGATGTCTTTTAAACTATAAGTTTTTACAACAATAATATTATGTCTATTGCTACCCACAGTAGATTTTTGTGTAGGAGTAAAACAATAAAGTCGGTCCTGGGTCTGCCAGTAGCAAGAGGTCCAAATGCAGGAGCTTCAAGGCCTAACAGATAGCTCGAGTCATCTGCTTGACACAGACCTTCAAACTTCATCCGGGAATCACAAAAGTGGAGACAGAGAGAGATGGAAAGTTCACGGAATGACTGGGGAAGCTTTTTATAAAGCTGTTTACTTATACTATTGCACAGATACCCCCTTTGTTGCCAAAGGGCCTTGAAAAGTAGAAATTAATAATGAGAGGAAATTAGTTGACTTAATCTGACTTTAAATCCATAGTGAGTATATAATTTCATTTCTACAGCACAAAATACAATATTAATTATGAGCACAAAACCCAAAAATATTAAAGGAAAATTAGAACTGTAATCTCCTTTCCTTTAACTGCTAAATCAAGAAGGAAAATAAGGCAGTAGCTCACAGCTTCTAGCTCATACTCAAGATTCAAAAAACATACCAAAAATCATGCATAATTAGCCAAGCACATAGTCCATTCATTTTTCTAATGCAAACCTTTTCAACTTGTTTATGTTTTTTGCAAAATGATTATGTCATTATCTCAAAAATCTCACAGTTCAAGCCCTTACTGAAAATAACATTCCCAGTTCAAGGAAAACAAGGTAATGAGTCACAGCAAGGGATGTGTGTACATACAGAAAAATTGAAATATATCTGCAAGCTGAACATACTTTAGAAGTGCTTTGTTTTGGTACAGCTTAAACGGCTAACAGGTGAACTTGGCTAATGGAAAACTCTGTCCCTTCTGGATTCTGTGAAAAAGTAGCCTTTGAGTCTCCTCTCCTTCTGCTGACACTATCCTACTATTCACTAATAAAATCATCAACGAGGCAGAGAACCTTTCTTGTAGCCTGCAAGTCATCCTTCAGTCTGTGCAAGATTGTGACAAACCCCTGGTCACCTAAGTAGTAGCTACTCAGAGCTCTGTGGTAGCTACAGGAAGGCCAGAACAGAACCTCCCCAAATTAGGTATTACCTATGGCAATGCTAAGCCCTGCCAAGCCAAGGCAGCATCCTCCCCAGCATGAGTGACCTCCTCCAGAATCGTCCTGCCCATGGAGACTCCCATTTTTGGTAGAACAGAGACACATGATGGGGGTCTGACAGTCACGCTCATCAAAAAGGAAGCAGAAACACACAGCCCTCTGGCTGCTTGCCGTAATATATTCTTCATGCTCTGTCTGGGTGACTTTCCTCATGACTTTAAAAGGTTGGTTCTACTAGTAATTGTACTGACAAAAAAAAAAAAAAAATTAAAAACACTGATAAAGTTGAATCAGAAGTTATATAAACACTCATTGCAAGTTTTCTTTTCTTGAAGGTGACAATCCCTTTGGAACTTTCTTAGGCACTAAGGAGAGGAGGCAACACCCAATTCCTCAAGGCTTGTAACATTCCCCTTTTTACCTAAAGGGATTACGTTGTTAAGAATTACAGAAGACTTGGCAGCACTTGGCTGCTTTATACCCAGAGTGGAAAAAGGGTGTAGGGGAGAAAGGAACAAAAACACAAGCAAAATACATAACAAGGGACAACGACAGAAGCAGAACTAGCAAAACTCTGGAATTGGGAAATAAATATGACAAATAGATTAATGTACCTGCAAGACAGATCTTGCTAGCACGCAAGGATTTGATTTGGTTTGTTGGGTTGGTGGTAAGGGAGGAGGTCAAAGCTATGCTTGTTTTTTTGAACATTCACCACATAACAGCAGATACTGCTGTCATCTAGTATTGGGATATATTGAATCCAAGTGACACAGCTGACAAAAAGAGTTATGTGGTTTCATGAGCTTGTGTACTTTATTGCTCACATTAGTTCCTAGGAAAGAGGAAAAAGGGATCTCAATGGACTGTAAATCTTCACTGACACCCCTTATGATACTGTCTCCTTGTATTAGGGAAAGTGAAGGTGACACACAGAGTACCTGCCTATCATGACTAAGGTCAGTGTGAGACACTTCTAATGCTCAGCCATCTGACACCTATCCTAGCTGAGAGCCAGCAGCCAAGAGGGAACAGGAAAGAGCACAACTAGCAACACGTTTTTTTCAGACACAATTTTTCCTTCTCATCCACATGCCTGCAGGAAGTCAACAAATGTCACTCAAGAGAAAGGTTTTGAATTATTTGCAGTTTCTCAGTGAAACAAAGTGTTTGGTTAAAAAAAATGCTTCCTTTTCTTAGATAAAGCAATCTGAAGAAGCTGCTGAAAAAAAAAATGGCTCTATTCAATTTGCCTTGCAGTGGCAGATCTAACAGCTGCCAAATCACAACATTGCCTCCCACCAACTGCCATGCTGCCAGTGAATACACGTGTCAGAAGGTGTAAGTTAAGCTGATTTATCCACAACGCGGACATCAGGAAGACATCCAGCTACCACTGTGTGATGAGTGCTGTGGATAGATGAGGCAAGTTAGCAGGGACACAAACACTGCTGGTTCTTCGTCCTGCTGAGTCAAAATTAATAGGCTGCATTTAGATAGCTTGGTCTTGCTCTGCTTTTCTACTGCATTCCTGCAGCCTGATACTCTCATTCTCACTGACTGCAAGACTGATGCAGATCCCAAAATAAAAAGCATCAAAGAAAGAAGTCACATTTCACCATTGACAAGTTTTTGACAAATACCTGTCACTGACTAGTGTCTCCGATGGCAGATAACACAAAAGCTGTGGCCTCCATGCCTATAAGCAATGGTCAGAGACATAGTTTTATTCATTGTCTCAGGTGTCTTGGGAAACAATGGATTATTCTAAAATGACTCAAACTCAACAGTCCTGGTTTAGTTTGTGGGTCTGAAAGTAAAGTTTCTCTTTTTGGCTTAAGAAAAGGTTGCAAGACACTGTCTTGCTTCTCATGATACACCTTTTACTGACAAGACCTAAGAAAAAAAAAAGGCAGAAAATTAAATGGGAGCTAAAATTGAGTAGCCCTGTTGTGTTATGTGAATGAACTAGTTTGAAATACTGGCCTCTTACACATCAGCTCTGGTGGCAATTCTGCTCCATTCATTTCAAGGTCTGCTTGACTACTGTGTTACTAATTCCATTAGCTCTGTTGCAAGTGCACTGTCATGTAGATTCTGCATAGAGTCTCATGCATGTCTGGCATTATGAGCACGACAATTTGACATCTACTTAAATTAAAACCTGTTAACAAGATATTACATGAACTAGGAGAGCTTTTCCATCCATCTATCAGAAATTAAATTTGTTAGACAAAGACAAGAGGAAAGTGCATCCCATACACAGGGAATGTCATTTGTTTCAAGTCAACACAGTTGCCTCATGGCAGTGCAGTGCTTAAGTTCTATAAAAAGCTGCTGAAAACAAATCAGTTAATTGCTTTTTGCATGCAATGCATATTTCTTTTCTGTAAGATTAGTAGCAAAGAGCAGTTTTGTACTACTAACAAAACTAGACAGTGACAATAGCGAGACCTCCTAGCACCACTTAGCACTTTTATAAAAACATTCGTAAAAAAAAAAAGTAATTTCCACTTCTTTTAGTGCTGAAACTGAGGCACAGCCAGGTCACCTTTGGGAAGACTAATGGTACCAATGAGAATAGGAAATGCATCTCCTTGGAGCCAGTGAAGTACTGTAGCCATTCAGCATTGCATTTCTCCAGTATTCAGTATGAATTGATTGACAAACCTCAAGCTTCAAAGCTCTACCTACATCATTAGTAACAGGTGAGTTACCTAAAATATATACAAAGGTAAGCCAAAACTAAGTTACTTCATGAGAACTAAAGGCTTCCTTCTACAATGCCTGTTACCTACACCACCTTCTAGCTAGAAGTCTTTCCTAACCATTTCTGAGTGGGCTGGCAGAATAAAAGAGTGCTGGGAGCACTTCATTATCACTGTTTTGTATGATGAGTATCATATAAGTATTTGAAACAATTCTAAATGGTATAGTCACAGATCAGATACATCTTAAAGAAAGCAATTACGTTGCTTTCCAGCTTGTGTCATGCTTAGATAGCTCCTACTAACGAAGTATGAAAGCACCTCAAAATGTTAATGAACATATCTTTGCAATCTCATTCCAAAATATAGATATTTATCACCCCAAGTTTACAGATGGGATTCTGCACCAGAAGGATTAGATGACTTGCATATGTTTAAATAGTTTGAGGCAGATCAAACTATTGCTCATCTGAAAACTGTGCTGTGCTTAGACAGTAATTTTGGAAATACAAATCTAAAATTATAAAAACAGGTTTCCACATTGAACAAATCCATCTAACTACCATCTACCTTATTTTCTTTGAAATGGTACCTGTCATTTCTACTACTCCTGGTTTTTCTTTTCCTTTATGTTCATTCTCAGAGGAATAAAAGGCCTCAATCTTTTTTTCTAAACTGAAGTGGTGAAAGAACTCCTGAGCAATGCCAGCTGTTCCATCATCCTGCACATACAGGAGCCTGAAGAGCTTGGGTTTAGAAGGCCAGTAGAAATGGAAACGCAGTAATCAAGGTAAGAAGGGAATAAGAGTGGTAAAATGGGGTGAAAAATGCCATACACCTGCAATTTCCTTTAAGCCAGTTTGCTTGACTCAGTGAATAATGCTACCTGCCTGCGAACGACAACTAGTGGGTGTTTACAAGCCCTGCTAAGCTACTGTTTTACCATTTTCTTTCTGGGTCAATATTTTACATAGAACTTGACATTGTATTATAGATAAGGTTAACTGTACACAATATTCCTTTCATACTAGCACAAATGAAAAAGTTCTGCCCAAGGACAGTCACATCCAGCATGTAACTACATTTGCCACCACAGCTTGGAACACTTAGTTCTTTTCAGGAGAATCCTTACTGTGGATTAGAGAGATGTGTATGCTTTATGCTTGATCTGATATTTGGGATATTGCAAAACATATTCCAGACACTTTCAACAGACTCGCCCAGGCTCTGTACAGTTTGTATAGTTAGTTCATGTATATTTTATGTATATAGATATATAGTGGTGAATAATTCAAGGAGATGGATATACTTACTACAAGGGATATGTGACATTCTCATTGGATCTGCTTTGGTAAAATTATTTTCCATCATAAAATTTACAGCAATGATATGAAATTTAAATATTTAATAATCTCTGAGACATCAACATCTATTTTCCTTTGAAAAATATTATATTAGTTTAGAATGATGAAACTAAAGCCAGAATTGTTTAAATTAGATTTAACATGGAGCAGGCAATTCTTGTAAAGTTCATGTTATTTTTTCAGCAACCTATATGCCCTATAAACCCTGTGCATTTGTTAAATGCAAGCCCAGTTGGAAGAACAGGTCCACATAAATAACACGCTCAAGCTCTGTGTGTAATTCATCAATGATTCTGTATATGATTTGGCTGAACACAAGTCAAAAGATGCAGATGTGCACACATATGGACATACACTCCTCCCTCCTAATAACTGTGCTGCAAAATCTATATAAGCTCCTTGTTGCCTTTAAAAAAAATAAATTCTCCCTTCTGCAAAGTCGCAAAATGGAACCCTATTTAGCTTATATGAAACAGGAGCGAAACAGCTGACTGCCTCATCTGGAATTAAGACTCAATATATTTGATAACTAAAGACAGAACAGCAGAGCTACGGCCAGAATTTCCTCCATTTTCTGCTAACAGGGTAAGGACACCATGCTGCCTAGGGCTCCTGGATGTTAGAGTATATCTACTCATTCGATTTGTGATCAGAATAAACTTTGGTTTAAGTTACATTTGTCAATGTGAACATGCCCCCAGTTTCCCAGGATCTAAATTAAGACAGTCCATTATATTCTGTTACCCTAATTGCACAACACAGACAATAGAGTTTTATGAGGTGCTTGCTTCATCATTTCCATATCTTCCAAGTTGTGTTATAGCAATTTTTTCCTACAATTCTCTCCAGTCTTAGTTAACAGAAATGGAAAAAGTTACTTTCCTACTAATACTTGTACACAATGCCACAGATGTCAATCATCCTGAAGACTCTGGTCTTTTATTGCTTTACTAATTAGATTAAAAAAGCACTCCTGTTACTAGAAATAGCCTTGTAGAGGTACCTACATCCTGCACTCCATTCACCACTTGACCCTCTTTTTGTATTTACTAGAGGAAGATCTAGCAAAGAAAAACGAAGACACAGTACGTGGCAGGCTGACTCCCCATGATCACAATACTGACTAGCTATGCTAATACTCACTATACCCTATCTTACCTGTTATGGCTAAGCAATAGCCCTGCTTTTCTTCATCAATACCACAAAACCAATTTAACTGCATCAAACTTAACTGCACTGATTTTGTTCTGAAATCACAGACATCAACACACAAAATGGCATTTTTGGCCCATATTGCGTTTGAAAGAGATAGTTACACAGACTCATTAGTGTCAGATTAACACACATGCATTTCCTCCAAACAACCAGATTTTTTTTTCCTAGGGGTCCCTTTAAAACTAAGCTATAAATTACATAAGGAAAGTCTTATTAGAGGATATACCCCATTTCCTCATCTTGGGAAGAAACTGTTTCAAAAATTATAGTTTGTGTTGAACTGGTTGTAAAAGACTACAGCAATAAATACCCTGAAAATTTTCCATAACCAAAAGACTGTCATGCTTGGGAAGTCCCCACGAGAATAGACTAAATTGTTTACCTCCCTCCCTATCACTCATAGCTAAACCTCCTTAAGTCGTAACAGATAATTCTTCATCCCCTTCAAAGTAGTTTAAGGTATTTATAGGTGGCTTCTATGTCTTTTAACCACTTGGGTTTTTACTATAGCTTCCTTTAGCTTTCTCAGTCATATGCCACCATTTCGCTCTTCCAATAGGTACCAAAGCAAAAGTATTTCCACTGATGGGGTCAGCACAGAAATCAGGCACACGAACACACCTAGCAAATATAAAAAGCCTACTCTTCTGTCACCATACTCCAGTCCAAGGCTAAGGTTATAAAAATCACTGCTCTCCACTGAAGACCATGCGGGGAAATGGTACCAAAGTAGTTCTTTTCACGACGGTTCACCTTCTTTGCTTGATTCATTCATAACTGCTTCAAGGAAGTTTCCAGAATTTGTTGGGCTTAATGTCCAAGACTAATATTAAACCTTTATATTTTGCTTAAAGAAACCAATATCTTGCTTTGTTCTTCAAAAAAACACAGACAGAACCTTACAACAAATTCACATTTCCTGTCAAATATTTCTTTATCTACCTGACCAAGTCAAGCTAGAAACAGTTGAAAAACTAGATATACGTACCTAAGCAGCAAATACAGTGTACGTGTACACATACAAAAAATAACTGCAAACTAGCAAAAAAAATCATGTTATAATCTTCAAATTTATTGCAGCCTACATCATTGCTTCCAAAATAACCCATTTGGTGTTAAAACGGCTTGAAAATACTAACTTCTCTCAGTAGGCTGCTATAAAACTAATAAAACCAAACTATCTATCTGGTTAGGAAAATAGCAGTGTAACAGCTACCAAATCAAAACGGTAGCAGGAAGCCTTGGCTGCTGTTGCTCCAACCACCTGCACAAGGCCATGCAGATGCCCTGGTCCCCCACAACCTGCGGAGAGCACGTGGGGCCCCTCTGCCCCATGCCCACCTCAGTACCTCAGCTCGGCCTAGGGCTCCCTGCAGCAGCTTCCCAACTCCAATCCCTCAGCTCTCTCCCAAGACAGAGTCATCCTCATTGCCTCTGCAAGGCACTTGGGAACAGGGGTTGCTTCCCCCAGCACACACTGAAATGGGCTGCAGCTGGGACCACTTGGCCCAGAAAAAGGCAATTAGTGCCCTAGTGCAACCGCTCTCCTGTTATGCTGAGGAGAATTAAAGAGCCTGAGGCCCCCAGGTGAAAATATCTCAACAACACCCACTATTGCCTTCCATTTCAGTAGGCTGCTGTTGTTAATTAGCAAAACAAAAATTATCACTACTGTGTTGTACACAGTAAACACTAAAGTGAAATTCCTCTCTGGAAGCTTCAATCTTTATTTTGTGTTGTACTAATCATTTTAATTTCTTTTTGCCCTCTAGCCATATGTAATTCAGCCACTTATGGTGAAAGAGGCAAGAAATCATCCTGCAAAGAGTAGAATTATTCCACAATTTGGGAAGAACAAGTAGGTCAAGAAAGATTAAACAGGGTCTCTTGGTGAAAAAATCTATGACAAAAAACACATTGAAAGGCTTCAAAAGCAGGACCCTAATTTCCCTACCACAGTGTGTCTGACATGTCCCTTGTTTTGGTGATTCACCACAGTTGTGATGAAGACATGAAGGGGAGTACTTTAAATCTGTGTATTCTTTTCTGTACCTCTTTAACATTAAAAGTACAGAAAATCAAGTGCAAATGCAAAAAGAAAAATGACTGACAACAAAGTTAATTAATGTCTCTGATGGGTCTGCACATCTTAAGACATTTGTAGATAATGAAATCCTCTATCATTAAAAATACCCATGTGAATTTTCACTTAGGCAGAAAGATATTTCCTACGGCTCCTGCCTATGACTTTTTCATGAATTTCATAAGGTTGTTACCATTAGCCCATAGTAATAAAAAGATTTTTCTAGAAAGACCTCGTGAGGTTCCCTCAGCTACTCTCTCAGTAAGCCTGGGGGAGAACATTCACCCATGTATGCCTCACAAAGCTGACCAGAATTTCTCTTGTAGGTATGTGCTAATGCGCTTGGTAAGTCCTGCTGGTCAGGTCCCCTCTGGGGCAGGGTCAACTCTCATGTTTTACTTTTCATTTATGCGGGAAAAGCAAATGTCACCCTGTGGGAATTGTGTAGTCAAATAGAGTAAATTTGATAAATATTTTAAAAGTAGCAGATGGAGAAGGACCAGAAGGTAATAGTTAGTCAACAGTATTACAGAATGGGGATATAGCTATTCTAAACTGCCCCTCCAACTGCTTTAATCCTAAAACGACTCAAACAACTCTGCAGGAAAGAAGAGAAGGGCAGGTTTTTGCCAGTATGCTTCATTTTTGGCAAGTGAAGGGCTGCCCCTTTACAATTTACATGTACCTGTTCCTACAGAATACTAAAAGAAAACAAAGCAGACAAGTGAAAAACGAAGAATCTGAGATCCCCCTGAAAGAAAGAGTTGATGGAGAACACTGGGGAGCACAGAACCATTCCATAAATTGAGGCTCTTCTCCAGGAGAGGAAAAAAAAGGCATCGTGTAAACACAATAACTCCTGACAAACATGTAGTGAGCATCAGCTATCATGAGTTTACATGTCTGCTTAAGAAGAGAGAAACTCTAAGAGTATGGACTAAGGAAGGAAGTGGAAACAAATCATTCAAAAGACCTATTTACTATTGACAGTGAAAGGGTATCAAGTACAGGTACTTAGCATGTGGAAGAACCACAGTGCATTTCTTTCTAGTGAGAGGTAGTGAAAGAGGATAATTAAACCTCAAAGATATTTTTTTGTCTTGTGCAATTTTTATTTGCACAAAAAAAAAAAGCTTTGAGGCTGCCCTAAGACACTTCAGGTTTGCTATAGCTGTAAATGCCAAGACAATAAATAAAAATGCCACAATGTTTGGTTCCTTTTTTTCGCTGTTGTTCTTTTTTTAAATGAGAAAGCACCTTAATACTCACCAGGGAAAAAAGTGCTGACTTAAAGAAAAGGAGTAGCTGCCATTGGAGAGAACACTTAATTCTCAGTAAATGCGAATTTTTATTTTACCTGATCAGCTTCAGTTTATCTTGCTGTGAACATATACATTTGTGTGAATAGCAGCTGCTTACTAGTTTTTAGGGACGGCGGGGGGGGGGGGGAAATTGCCATGAAGGCTAACAACAAGTGATGCAAAAGAGATAATCAGAAGCCAAATAAGTTACAGATAATTTTTTTTAAATACTCTACATGTCTGATTCAGAAACCAGCAACACTACAACAGAAATACTTGTATTCATAATTTTCACGCATTTGGGATGACCCTCAAACCTCACTACTTAGTCACAATCTTAAAGATCTTCCATGGAACGTGCCAGCATCACATTTTCTCTAAGGTAAAATGACTTTCGCAACATTGATGTCTCCCAGAAACTCCTTCAGTCTAAAGTTCAATGTCTGTAATATTTTCCATTCCTGTGGCACATTTAAATATAACACTGGAATTGTAATGGCCTTTCTCATCTCCCTTCCATATCCAGACACCATATAATTAGTGATCATATAGCTGGGAAATGTATATAGTTAGGAGCATAAAACAGGAACCACATGGCACAGGAGCACACATAGCTCTTCCTGGGAGAGTAGAAACTATTAAGCTGCATGTGACCACACAACATTTTACCTCAACATGTGTCTTCTCTAGCTGACTTAAAGGCATTGGCCCCATTTGGGCCTGTGGAAGCGCTGTAGCACTGTGATGCTCAAGGGTCAGAACTGCATCCTCAGGGAATCACTTAAAATTCACCACTGTTTTTCCAGCCTCACGATCACTGCGGGTGCTTCATGGCCAGGCACCCTGGCTTCATGTCTCACCCACTTCCCAAATTTTTATCACAAGTGGATGCAGAAATATATCAGTTGTCCTTTCTTACTAAGTACAGCCATTAGTAATTTTTGTGTGACTTGAATCAGGCTCTTTCTTTGAGAACACCTTTGGGCCATGAATCTAAATAATACTGGTCTGGAAGGCAAGTCATATTACAGATGTTAAAAGTCGACTCTCTCAGTACACCAAGGAATTTTATATACAATCTTTCTAATTTTCAAAGCTGCCAAGCAATCAAAAATTGCCTGAGAAAGAGCCATATGGACTCAGAATTTTAGAAAAATAGGCCTTAGATTATCTGAAATATAAGTCCCCAATTTGAAAGTGCTCTTCACTGATATCTTCAGGGGATTGGTATAATTATACACAGAAGAGAATCTGTGGGACAATATTCTGTATTTGTGATGTTTTCTGTAACCTTTAAGGTAATCTTTGCTGCTATCTTATGACCAAATGAATTTAGTAATTATTTAATGACATTTTTGTTTTTACTGAGTTTCTGTTTTATTTATTTATTTATTTATTTATTTCCTTCAGGAAACAGTTTACCAACTTTTAGAAGTACAGAGATAGCCTGGGGGTTCTTTCAGCTGAGCACAGCCCCAGCATCAAAAGGGTATTATCATGGAATAGAATTGTCACAAGGCAAATACTATTTAGGGACCCTCTAGCCCTATAAAGCTGCAGTGATAAGAAATGTCACTGTGGCATATTGTACTGAATAATAAACATTCTTTACCTACTCACTTTTAAAGTGCAAGGAGCTGGGGCTTCTAGTTATCATTAGAATGGAAAAAGACAATTTGCCCTTTCTTCTTGAAAATGCACTGAAAATTCCCCTGTTAATTATCTGTAGTAGTGCAAAGAGTGGAAAGTTCTGAGAATATCTATATTATGCACTATGAAATATAGTTTGTCCATTTTAATTAAATAAGTTCTAAATATAACCCACTTTAATTCCAGAAGCTAATTAAAAATGAAATTAGTTAGCATTGCTATGTGACATCATTAAATAAATTATTCATCTAAAAATGCAAAAAGCCCTATAGGAAACTTGGTGTGTGTTTACCGGGATCCTTCTGTGATTCTAATGATGAACAGAGCAATAGTGTTCTGCAAGCAAATTAATTTACCCACAGGAAATCTTTTTGGCATCTTCAGGATGATCTTGCCTATACAGAAAGTTACAGCACTTCAGGTAAGGACCAATAAAGCCCTATACCTACCCTGATAAACCTCTTAAACTAAACCAAAATAAAACGCCTATACAGTGAATAAAACTAGCTATGAATGATTTGCTGATACCACAGCAGGGTCATGATTTGAAATACATATAAGATGAAATTGCTCCAAAGTTATTACATGCTCTTATCATCAAACCAGTCACCATATCACACATATAAGACTTGTAGCTGTGATAGAAATCCTGTGCCCTGCTCTTGTAAATCTTTTATAATTTCACCAGTTCCCATTTTTTATCTTTTTTTTTTTTATCATTTGTCTGGGTTGCAACTGAACGTCTGTCCCCAGCTCCATTTCCATCCCAGAGGTGATACTGCACTATCTGCCTAGCTCCTCTACTCGTGCAGCGCTGCTCCCTGCATGTGAAGAGGGTAGAGGCCGATGAAAGCAGCTACTCTGCAGTGCAGAGGAGGAGGCAGCCCAAACCCCCCTGCTCCGGGGTCAAGGCTATTGAGGGAGCTCCCCACTTGCCCCCAGACAAAAGGGGCCCCTTTTATCCAGACAACAGGGGGCCCTTCTGAGGTCCCCAGACAAAATCTGTCAGTTGTTCAACTTAAGAACTGTAAATATGCCAGTTAAACACCTCAGAAATGCAAATCCTGACTTTGATTGTAGCTGGTATACAGTTTTATTCTTTATATTGCCTTTGCTTTTTGTTTTTTTATATTTGTCCAAAGGCAGCACCATAGAAGAGGAAAACAAGAAATCTGGGTTAACATAACACATATAAATTCATTTTTCCATAAACATGGTATCAGAGTGAAGGAGTACAGATGAATAAGAATTCAATAATGTATACAGGTGTTTCACTCACATGTAAAACAAAGGTAAGTTTGTGGTTCTTTTAATAGGGTATTTTTCCTGTTCAGAGATTATACATGCATTTATACAGGCAGTACTCCCACAGTGAAGAAAATCTTCTGTTTCCGTACAGTCATATGCGAAATTTGAAAATTCACTTCAGTTTAATTACACAAATGTTTGTGGAAGTGAGCTTGAGTGGAAAAGGCACATGAATAATATGAATCCACTTGAAAATATGATGAAAACTTCTGGGAAACCTATTTGCATTATTGGCTCAATTCTGTACAGCACAGTACTCACTTGTGAATACCTCTAATGTCTGCCTTGTTAAAACGAATCATTCTTCTCTCTAAAATGACACGCTGCTTGGTATCCTATCTAATTTTACACGTTATTTTGGGCATACTCTAAATAAAGAACTGGTGAGAGAACAGGAATAGTGCTTCCACTTTTCCATTTCTTGAAATTATAAATATAAGCCAAAACAAAAATAATTCTAAGAAAAGTAGTGATTTGGGGAATAGAGGAAATATTTTTTTCTGAAGAATGCTTATCACAAGAACAGGGCCAGATTCTGAGCTCTAGTTCTGCTTGATTTTAGATGTCCTAGCTGCACAGAGAGAATATAATCTGGTTGAAAGCAGTCATTTAAAGGCATTTCTAAATGAAATGGTACAGAGCGCTTAACCTGTTATGCTAAATGCCTTTCTGGGTATATTGAAGTGGTGAACATAACATATTAGAAGCATCTGAGAGAAAGGAATATAACTTTAAAGTGTTCCCAGATTTTATTACAACTTATGAGAAAAAAATCAGTTAAGAGAACTTCAAGAATATTATTGAGAAAATCCTCTTAACTGTATCAGGAGCAAGATAGAAGATGATTCTCCTAGAAAAAAGGAGAGAAGTTTTATCATTTTAGTGGCTAAATATGAAAAAAAAGTTGAGTTCCCTTAAAGGGATGGGAAATGAACTAGGGCAAAAACCAAGCCAGAAGTATTTCTGAAGAAAAGTAACACTGCTTGGAGAGTTATGCTGTCTGAAAGCAAAAGGAGCGTATTAGATCCCTGAACAGACAGGACTTTAATCCTTGCCTGTCAAGATGCATTTTGTGTCTGGAGATTCAGTAGGACACACCACTGTATCATATAAAATGAGCTACACTATGATTACTTAATCACATGGAGAATTAAACGTTGATGTCTAGCTCTATCTAACTGCTCATGCCTGAAAAAAGACTATAAATAGCCCCCCAAACAACTGAAATTTAGATTAGGAGCTTAGCTCTATCCTGAGGAATACTTAGATTTACTAAAGAATTCAAGTCAAAGTAGATGATTTATTTTCCATCATTTCCTAGGATAAATAAATGGATGAAGCAAGAAGAGCTGCTGATTTGGGGTTATTACCCATCTCTGTAAGAACTCGAACTAGTTTTTCGCATGACATTTAAGATGGTCTTTGTCAAAGCCCTGAGTACAGCAACCTGCTCTAACTGCAGGCTCTCTGTGTTCAAGGGCTGCCTTGATATGCTGCACCTTGAATCAGACTTCTGTGAAAACATCTAACCTGTGAGAAAGAGCTGTGAGGAGCCCCAAGAGCTATGTACCACCCTTTGTTTCAGGAGCTGCCTTTGAGCTCATGCCATTGCCCTTGGTCCTTCTCTGAGCTACACTGTAGGTGTGCTCTGCCTGGCCACGCACCTTGCTGGTCCTGACGCTCCTTTGTTGACTTGACTCCCCTCCTTGACCTCAGACGTGTCTGACCACTACATCCCTGACTGGAAACCAGCAGACTCCAGGTAGTGTCACGGCACCTGTCCTGCTCTGCTTCTTGCTGAGATGCTGAGACTGTGGTGAGATGGTGAGCAGGGAGGCTCCTGCCCTACCTGCATGCTGTCACGCCAGGCTCCCGGCTCACCTTTCCATGTGGCACTGCCCACTCTTCCTGCTTCCTTTGAAGTCTTGCAACGAGCGCAAAAAACAAAGAAGATCCAGGACCTAGTCTTTAAGGATGGCATTTCCATCACTGAAGTTGCAGACATGTGATGTCATTAAGTCATCCCATGGTTGGATGACTCCATTCCTAAATTTCAGACCAACAATTTCAAAAGTAGCGAGAATCTTTCTTCTACTCCCCTGCCCTGTACTCTGTACTCTTGCTGGTTAAACAGATGGTGCTCTGTGTTTTCAGATATTCTTGTCAGGGGCTAAAGTGACTCTTGCTCATGTAAAGGAAGCACCGCACTTTAAAGTCCATAGAATCCTACAAATGGAACATAAGTCATAATCATTGTCATTAAAGAGCTATGTAGAAGAGTCACAGATTCATGTGCTTTTTAAAGAGAACTGAAATCTTTCTTTTTTAATTTGTTTGACAACTTTAATCATGTATTACTCTGAGAGATTTTATTGTTTCTGATGTATTTTAACTGCATGGTTGTGAGGTAATTAGAAGATTTTGTTGAGTAGCACTATAAAAATAAAATGCACTCTTATTAAAATGTTACTTTCAGTGCTAGCTACTGAGAGCTTGATGGGAAATTCTCATGAATCTCCCTGTAGGTTTCCAGTTGACAGTGAATCACAGTGCTGTTTCCTTCTGTTAAAAGATGCCTGCAAACTTCCACTGTTTTGTTGTAGGTATTATTGTGGTTATTACATTCAGCTAAATAAAAAATAGTAATTTTGACAATAATAATACTTTGTTGTACTGCATCTTTTACCCTGTTCATGGTGTTTCTCCCTCACTAGCCAATTCTAGAGCTTAATTATCATAAGGACTTTCTTTCTTTTTCTATTCTTTTTTTCTTTTTTTGACTTTAAAATGTCATAATGCCCTGTCACAAACCAGTTATCAGTGTCTTCCAGGCATAATCAGGAACTGAGTTCAATGATCTTTATGCCTATACTGTTTAAAGCAATATTAAGAAGAGGATCCTTTATATGTATATGATATCTTCTGGCACTTATCTAATTAAGAGTTGAATGCCTGAAATGCACTGGTATATTTCAGTATGCAGAAATACTTCCTACATACGAAGAATGTTTAATTTCATCCTCTGAGTCACAAAGGGGAGACTGTGATTCAGAGCGCTAAATTATTTTTACTTTGAGATATAATATATACTGGGAAGAAAACTTCACATAATTTCTTTGTCACTGTTACTTCCTGCTATCCTGTTAGCAGGGCAAAGTTTGCTTTCTTCCAAGGAAATTAGCCATGAGATAGGCCCACTGCACATCCTGCTGGTTCCTTATAGATAGCTCCTGTCAATTTGTGTACAAGTCTCTTGCCTTTCCACATTCCCTTTTTCTGAAGCCGCTTATGTGTGCTGCCTTTGAAGCTGTTGGCCTGTTCTTCATCTTTTGTCACATTGATTCTTCCATTGCAAATGATCACAAGGGCTGGGCAAAGTGCAGAACATTTGGTGGTATATTTTGTTTCAGATGAGCATTTGAAAGGAATACCTTCTCTAATGTCTTGCCTACGTACCATTGTAATGCTGACAAAACAGCACTGCTACGGTTTGTTGGCTACGTAAACTGTACAAATATACTAATCACGAGTGAAATTACATACTTGGTAAAGTATGGGCATTTTGCATTTTTAATTACCCATAATTAGGACAGTAAAAGTGAATGGACAGACTGAGGAAATGAGGAAAATGAGGAAAAAAAATATTACTGCTATACAAAGCTGCCTGTTAACTTTCTGGATAGTTGTAATCTGTCTATTATAACCGTACTCTGATTGCAGTACAGAAAGCATATCCTTATACTATCTGCTTTCCTACAAGCACCTCCTAAGAAAGAGTCCAATTTGTCCTCGACGTCTCTCCTGGCACAAAGATAGAAAGCACTTGAGCCTCAAGTGCCTCCTACAGCCCCCAACACCCGCTGTGGATAGATAAGTCCCAAACAGAGTGATGTAGCCCATTTGACAAATAAAAGCACAAACAGCTAATGGCAAGGGAAATAGACCTACTAGAAAACAAGCTGATCCAGTTTTTCTGGAAGCAACACTAATTAGAAAACAAGGCCTCCCAAGCCCAGTAAATCACAGCCAAGCCTGGAATGCTTATTGGTGGCCACAGGGTACCTGTCTAACAATTCATTGCAGTGTAATGTTCACAGATCTAATAATTCCTTCTAATCTGTTCTCTTCTTCCCTCTGCTGTATGTAAGCGTCATGTCTCCTCTGGAAGAGTGTGACTCTGTAGACATTAGCATATGAAAGTATACTGTGATTAATTCTACCTGTTGCAGGGAAATGAAACTGCTTTATTAGGAGAAGGGATTTATGGATTTGGCCAAGTTTAGCTGCTTTGCAGCATTTATCTGATACAGAGGCGATCACCCTCTTTGTGCCTCCCTTCCTCCCTGTGCTTCAACACAAGATGAATGGAAATGATATATAAAAGAATAGGATAATCCCTCAGATGAAAGGAAGAAGATTCTAGGCAACTATGGAAGAAAGTAACTTGGACCTACAAAGATTCATTCTGCTACTTGCCCTTTCCAAGAGTTCTACAATCATTCAGTGAGCTTGTGGGTTTAAATTAAGAAGAAATCTTATAGTGCAGCAAATCAGTTGTGTTTACTGGAATATATGTATATTTTGATAACTTTTACAGAAGCTGTATGGCCTCTGAATACTTGGTATTTTTTGTCTGAATATTTGGACAAATAGTAAACAAATATTATGCTTAACTAAAAGGATTTTTTGCTCTCTCCACAGAGGGCAGAACCACTGAAAATTCTGTATGTTAGTATGTCTAATTGCCACATAATCAGACTAAATGGGAGCCCTGAATTCACTTCAGTTATTCTCACAAGCAGTGGATGGGTCTCACTCAGGATGTTGTATAAACAATATTACCTCAGTTCTAGGATTTTTAATTCAAAAACAAATATAATGAAATGACAAGAGTTGAGAGTATAGAAAATGTTTTCACTCAGAAGTCTCTGCTCTGATTTTGATTGGAACATTATGGAGATGGGATAGAAGTCACTGATTTTAATTTCTCTCTGCTTTTTCTGTACTCTAGCGATGGAAACTCACAAAAAAAAATCTGTCACTTACAGTTTTCTAGATGGTGAAAGTGACAACTGATGCTTTGCTTTTCACTCTGAATACAAAGGAATGGTGCCTAAACTTGCTATGCAGTGACATAGAAAATATTTAACTGAAAAGGACTTTCTGTACTATGATACTTAGAAAATTGGTTCAAAATGCACGAATCTAAATTCAAGTCCAGTCTGCAAGCGATCCATGGCAGCCTTAAATGAAAATCTCTCTGCTATACGGAAAGAAACTGGAGCCTCAGCATCCTGCTCTATGCCTCAATGCCTCAGCTAATGGATGACACATAAACACCTTTTTCTGACAACACAGACCTAAGACTTTGGTTCTAAGTAGATATTTTAGCATAGCTCTGTTTTTTGCAAACACTTTCAGAAGCTGTCTTTTTAGTTCTGCTGTGGAACGAAAAAATTCAGAATCGAAGACATGGTCCCAGAACGGAAATGTCAGCTCTGGTTAGCAGATGAACATTTCATCTCCTTGTGCCCCTTCTTAGTTCTTCACAGACGTCGTTGATAATGAGACACTGTTCATGTGGCACTTTGGAAAATGTATAAATATTATATTTTATAGGTCTAAAAAGAGTTTCTGGGGCTCGTATGAAATGAACATACTATTGTAATGAAAAAAGACTTCAGTAGCAGGGCTATAATGACTAAGTTGGGAGATTTATCATAATGAAAAAATGCAACTAGTCTTTTCAGTAATTCCCTTTCATTAAGGCAATCTTTGGCATAATGTTATTTTATCTTGGCAAATCTACCTAGGTTTTCCACCTTTCCAAATATGTTCCCCAAAGACAAGTCTGCAATGAAAGTGTTTTTATTATTGCTTTTGCTAATTGCGCTTCTTGCATTCTGCAAAGTGCTTCTTATTCTAAACTGTGCAAGAACTACTGTGAGATTAATCAATACGTTTTACCAATCATGCTCACAGCTGTTAATCACAGTTGTAATTACCAATTGATTAATTAGTGTAGCCCTGCTAAAAAGTCAAGACTCATTAAATTTTCTCTACACTTAACTTAAAATTCAGCACAATATCCACAAAGCTCTGCAATTACATTTCAACTACTCTAATTTATTACCCATTGCTTTTTAATAACTTTTATTTATTACATTTTTCCAGTATCCCAAACAGGATTCCTAATCTATGTATACTTTCTCATTGTATCCCTACTTGAGGTATAATAATTCATTACAATTCCTAATAAATGATGATAAGGTCAATGAAAACGCAACCTGCACATGTTCAGGGACCTTGCTTTGAATTACCCTTTCAGCATGATAAATGTCTTAGCCAAAGAACAACATTTGGGCATATTCCAGCAGCTGATAAACTGAAGTTATTTGCTTTCTTCTGCTGGTGGGTACAATTTATATTAGTGCAACAGCATTTCATTCTATTAATAAGGGTACTGGTTTATTTTTACTGGACAGGGCATGCTCTGTAACTGCTAATTCACTGACCTTTTTTTCTGTATAGTTTGCAATAATCTATTGATTTGCATTTTATCAGAGGGAAAGGAGTAAAACTACCAGTTTAAAGATAAAAATATTTTCTTTATCTCTTAATATTTATTAGATTTTTAATAACCTATGAAAGAGGCTCTTCTGGTGAAAAAAGCAGCCTGTCTTCCACTCTCACCACTCTATTAAATTGGTGACATTAAAATTCAAAGGTCAGTCTTAAGGCCTTGTGTCATCTGCTGCCACTTTGAGACACAGTGGTACTACACCCTACTTCTCAACATTTTGACCTCCTTTAAAGCTAACTTTGTCTGTGTCATGTTACCTCTGTTAGGAGGAAGCATATAATGACACTGCTTCAGTCAGGCAGCCCCTTCTTTAATCCATCTTGCTCTGAGACACCTGTGTAACTGGCTCCTGCAACTGTCAGATTACTACAGCCCCTGTGTAAGCTCATTCACTGACGGCAGCAAAGTTACAACTTCACCAATCCCTCGACCAACCTCTGTCTGGATTTCCCTTAGAAAGCCTAGAGATTTCATGCAGGACCTGCTATGTCCTTACTTCTTACGGTCCCTCTCTGTAATCTGCATTTGGTTTTTGTGATACCATCTGAATTAGATTCTTTTTCTTCAGACTTTCACTGACTTACTGCTTGACTTCGAATAAGACATTTAAGTTTAGTATTATAAGTTCTTATTCAAGTGAGCATTCCTTTAATTCAGTGCAGCTATTTGTACAAGAAATGTTTTGATGTCAGTAAAACAAGAATTATCTGCATTTGAGTGTCTCAGAATAATTCACAAAAATTATATAAAATCTATAAGAAGCTGTTGCAGCCTACATGCAGCTCCTGAAGTAGAATAGTCCATACACTTCAAAGCTTGATTCCCTTGGCTGGGAAACCCCAGTCGCGGTCACTGCCAGTCTCTAGGTCACAACCTTTGCACAACATCTCTTAGGAATGGGGTTTTGTATGATGCCCTTTATGCGAAACTGAATCCTGCCGGCTGTGCTAGTGCGGCTGCCCTGCAAAGCTGCTGCACCCTCACCTGCCTCCTCCCAGAACCCCGTCCATCAGAAACTGGGCTTGGGGCTCCTACTCACTCCTTCATAGAGGCCGGAGTGCCAGGCCCTCAGCATCTCCATTCAGCAAAAAATCCCAAGAAACGGCCGACCCTCTATGCCTCGAGCGGGCTGGGCCTGGCCGCGGTGGCCGGGCTGCTCTGCATCGGCGCTATGAGGGTAGAAGCGGGCCAGGAGCCCGGGCGGCCCCCTGCCCCACTCCCCACAGGAGCCCTCTGCGCTGCTGCTGGACCGTGACCCTTCCTGTGAGGCGGCGGCTGTTCCCCCGCTGCCCTTCTGCCAGTGGCAGTTCTCTACCTTCTTTCCCACTTCCTCCTCCCCTTTATAATCACCTGCTCCTTCTTGTCACCAGATGTGAGCGGTAATTCCTTACCTGATTACCTGATGTACCCCACTAATGTTTAGTTTTGGAAACTTGTTTATATTGCTGGTCATAAACTTCTTTCTCTGAAATATGCACTATTTGAATGGAGCATCATCAAAGCTGTACAGCTAGTGTTTTATTATCTATCTCACTGCAAAGTAGAAGAAATTTTCCTATTGATTGCTATGACTTTTCTATGCAAGAAAAATATTGGAAAAAAATAGTTCAATGTTTAAAATAGCACGTGGTACCACCAGTGCGGCCCAGCAATCAAGCAAAAATAATATTCTCCACATACACAAATCTGCTTGTCCTATTCACTTTGAGAAACCAAGGAAAAAAGGCTCAAGTAATACACAACTACAAAACATTTTCATGAAATATATTGTTTTTTTTTCTTTGATATTAAATAGAACCCAGAAGACATTGTTTCAAATTTTTCTGCATAGTAAATGCTATTTCGTTTTCTAATGAATACCAATTTGAAAACATTTATCTTTCTATTTATGGCAATATCTTAATATTTTAAGTAAAGTAGCTCTGTGTTTCAAGGGGATATAAAGATATTTGAGTAGAGATAGACTTTTATCTTTTCACACATATAAAAATGTACATATAAAGCATACGTACACATAAAACAACGCTTACAAACCAAGAGTTTGGGCTTACTGCATATGGACCACAAATCCAGGGCTGGGGAAAAGATTTTGTTCCAGACATAGTTACACTGTCACACTGTATGATTTTCTCTTACATTTAAAGTGGATAAAGCACAGTAGAGATAATAGAAGGTACTGAAAATGTAATGGCTAGATCACTTGGATTATTGATGTTACACATTACACCCATATTAAAAACGAATGGCCTTAGCATGGATAATGGTGTCTTACAATGGATACCCAAGGAATTAGGGGCTATTAGCTGCGTGTGAACAGCTCTGCAGTATCTGTCAGGTGAGTGCTGAAACTGGGCTGCATCTGCTGTACTCACGGCATCTCTCTTGCTGCCAGGGCTGCCCATCCTAAATGCTGTCATTACAGCCTGCAACTTGCTAAGCCACGCACATTTCTGCGCTCCTGGGAGCAGAATAATAAAGGTCATGCATTGCTGAGAGCACTGCTGATTCAACTCCCATTTCCCTCAGAACAGTTTTAGAGGGGATGTCCATTCAGTGCAACAGTCTCACAGGGACAAATCAAAAAGGATGTTTTCAAATACGAGTCATCAAAAGGATGAGGTATCATGGTCTCTTGTCAAGTGACTACTTCAGTGGCAGGGCAGTTTGATTTGCAGCAGTTAAAAAAGAGCTACTCCTGACCCTAGAGCATAGCAGAGTTAATTACAGTAGTAAGCATTTTGGAGCAACTAATTTATATTGGGATGCTTTAGTTGGCATTAGAAAGGAAGGATTTTTCTTAGTGTTCTAATCCACCTCCCCAACTCCTATTTTATGTTTAAATTCAACATTAAAAATCTTCTTGCTTTGTTATGACAAAGTCAGAACATAATTAAGGGAAGCTGAGTCTCATTTACTCCATATGTGCTTATACTTAAGGCTATATTTCATTTTCAGTGAAAGTTAGGTGGTTGGCCAGGAGTATTCTGTCACCCGCACAGGAACTCCAAGGCTAGAGAAGATTTTAAAGGCTACGTACATATTGCATGAATCTCCCTCTTTTCCATAGTTTTCATCTTTTGTCATTACTAGGTAGATATAGTAGTGACTTAAGACACCTTTTGTCACCATTTTCAGGTTGGCAACCTTCTTGTCTGTAAAGTAAGACTGAAATGTCAGTGATAAGACCGCAGAATTCACATGTGCATGCTTTACAATAAATTATTAGAGAACATTTAATGCTGAAGGTCAAAGCAGAAAAGAGTTTAGTTTCTAGCAATTTTTTAACAACTCTCTTCAATCCCAATTGCATTTCAGATTTCATCAGTTTGATTCTGTTTGTGGTGCGTCCATTCTGCATCTTCATCCAAGCTCCTGTTTTGTTCACCAAGTTCTACAGAGATAGCATAAATAGCTGAGCTTCAGCACAGGGTTTCTCTACTGACCTCTCTAGTCAAAATTTCAGTGTAACATGAACATTGGATTTGGATGTTCACCATCTCTGTAATTTTTTTTTTTTTTTTTTTTTTTGTGCTAAATAGCCCTTTCCCCATTCTATTTTGCCATCAGTCTAGAAGCACTGTGCTTTTGGACCACTTGACCTGCTCCTCCGAGCAGGATGTAAGTCCTGTTGCACATTATACTGGTTCTAAGAAACACAATGATGCCTATGACATATATATCATCAAGGGAGTGGAAGGCACCTGTGATTCCAGTTTATGAGCCAAGCCTCTGTCCTGGTCTTGGCTGATGTCTGCCTAGTGGAGTAACAGTTATGGAAGGAAAAGCAGCCTTCTTCATTTTCCTGATTAAGGGGCATTCTGTTCCAGAGCAGTAGAATTCCAGTAAAAAAGAAAGCAATTTTACTATTGCCATTTACCACAGCACAACACTTTATGATTTGCTAATTTGTATGACTGAGTTTTGACAGTGATCAACAAGATCACATCTTTATAGAGAGGGCACAGATTCCAAATTCTTGCTGAAAATTAGCAGAATAAAACCACCATTGTTAATAGATGAAAGTTAGCCACAAATTTTGTCTTCACTTTGGAACCTACAGTTAGGCAATGCATGCCCAGGTCTGAGAAACGTCACATTGACTCCAAATAATTTATAGTATCTCCCAAAAGGAAGCTATGTTCAGCTGCATTTAGTTGAGCTGCATGTTGTTGCTTTTGGCTGCTCTGGGAAAAGATTAGAATGATTTCAGCCATGGCACTTGAAATGATCCTTTTCTCATGTTTGATGAAAACAAAAACAGTACTATTTACTTCAAAAGGAAAAAAAAAAAGGAGACAGATTTTACGAGAACACAAACGGCTGAAAGGAAAAAAAAACTAACTTTCTTACCCCAAATTGAAGTGTAAAGCATCCCTTTTCTCTGTATCTATCCTCTCCCGAGGAAAGAAATATTATTTGGCATAGGCATGTGAGCTCTTACACTTCCAACCATAGTTAAGATTTGCTTGTTGGATCTTTCTGCTGTGATGATGGATACGACTCCCAAATCTGACCTTGAAGCAGAACACAATATATTCATTGATCAAAGAGTCTCTACATATATATATTTCCCTGCCTTCCATCCAGCTGGGCAAAAGAAGCTACAGTCTGTCCCAAGAGAAAAGCCCATTACTCCTAGAGCTTACTTGATACATGAACATATTTGCTGGAGGCTTGCTGTTAAGTGCTACCCAGAAGTCCCTGACAAATTGCTGTTTTGTACAAAGAAAAGAGCAATCCCTGATAACAAGCAGCAAACTATTAACGCTTCTTTTGCTACTCACTGTCACACCATTAATCACAATGAAAATCCCTTTGACATTCTCCATGTTCAATAACTAATGTTTGCTCCTATGGGAGAAAGCTTGGTGACACTCACTACTAACAAAACAATGTTGATTTTTTTTTAAAGTCTTTCCCCAAACTGTGGTTTAATAGCCTTCCTATTTAGGGAGTGAGGATGAGCAAATAGGGCACACACACACACAAAAAAAAAAAAAAAAAAAAAGGAAAAAATTATCTTAGCACAAATACTATTTAGAGTAGCTTTGAATATGTTCTGCATATCCAATTTTCAAAAGTGCCCTCTAATTCTTGCTCCTCCAACATGAAAAATCTCCATCTGAAAGATCAGAAGCCCTCAACACTCTGAGTTAAACAGTTTTCTCTGCTAATCTCAACTTCATTCCTCCATTTGCTCATCTGCAAAGGAGACAAAATAAGTTGCCAGGTCATGGTCAGCAGAACTGATGGCCCATCTATGGTCTGAATGACAATATAGCTGTCACTGCTCACTGACTTCTGGTCTACCAGAAACAAAAAGAAAGGCCCACAGACGAGGCCAGTCACCTAGGCATATTCTGTGTCTTTACAATCCTCCTTCTATGTGCATGGACATGTGCTTAGAAGGTAGGTTCTCCGATGCAAAAAATGATGATGATTCTAGTCTCTGATTATATAAGGAATGAAAAGGAGATAATAGAATAAGACAGTAGAAATAGTCACCGCTCATATTATTTATTAGTATTATGAGTCATTCATTCATCTTTATGGATAGGGCTGCCAGCCTTTTCTCCCTTACATGGAAGGAAAGAAGAAACAAGATTTGGTACTTACTCTTCCAAAGAGCTGTGTGAAGATTAAGTAAAACCAGACGGCAAAGATCATAGAAGGAAAAGGGCACATACAATTTAGATTTAATGCAGCTCTAAATAAAGCTCATTCCTAAGAAGTACAGGAAGATTAGAAAGCAATTTTCACTAACACCCTGTAACACGTTATCATTTACCCTCATACAGTGTGTGTGTAAATGTATATGAAAAATACCACCTTTCTGATTCTTTGCATCAGAGTGAAGCACCAGAAGTGTAGCCAGTACTGACTCCAGCTTATTATAGATAAAGACAACAATCTGACTGATATGGTAAACAGAAAAAAATTTTTCTGAGAGAGAGAAAACTAAGCTGAACATTCTTGTACTGTCAAGCACCTAGAAAAAGCAAGATGGATCAGTATCAGAAATACATTTTGTGGTTTATTTTTCTCTTGGTTTCTGAAAAGTCAAACTCTAGCAGCAGCAGAAGAGATTGCAAACAGCTTTGTAAAATACAAAGTTCAAAATCCATGAAAGTACTACAGAAAATTAAGCACCACAAACCACCTATCCCACTTGATATGCAGGGCAATTTTACCGGACTGCTATCACTGTCAGGAAGCCTTCTCTCACCAAAATGTGAGATGGGCTCTGGCACCCCTTGGTAACAATGAAGTCATTGTCATTATTCCCATGTGAACATTTTTTTCAACAATTCTTTTTGGAAAAAGTGGAAGCAGTCCCTGATCCACCTGGAGCATCACCTTACCAATAAACCTATTTCAATAACATGCCATAACTAATCTTCACATGCACAACTCCTGAATTTTGAAAATCTGGATCTAGATTAGTCCAGCTGGCTGCTCAGGCCATCATCTGTTGAGAAAAAAATGCCTGGAGACAGAAGCTTGGCTGTCAGATTGGCTTGCTTTGTCATGGTTTTATCAACACTGTGAATAATTTGCAGCTTCACTCAACTTCTCCATCCCAAACAGACTCTCAGAATACACGAGAGACACTGTTAATAGTGTATCATTGACAATGATGGATAAACCTCTTTCGTTCCCTTCTCTTTCTGGCAACTGCCTTAGATCTTCATCTTCCAGCCTATGAATCATGTCTTCAAATATAAGGTAAATATTTTTTAAAAGTCACTGATTTCAGAGAATGCTGTTCCTGGGTGTCAGAGAGGAGAGTGCACAGAATGCCGAAGTGAAATGTTCAGCAACAAAGGCTATTTTCTGAAATTTGGCTAAATATGTTCTTTGGTTACAAGAAATCTGCCACTCTCGCAGTCGAGCACCATTTAGGTAACCTGACCTAAACAGAACAGTGGGGTAGAAGAGTCAGCAAACACCAGTGCCCGGCCTCCCGCAGGCAAATGCGCACATCTGTCGAACAAGGAAAGACAGACTCATTCTGCCGTGCTCATCTGTATGTCACGGGTGTTACGAGGCCCATCATAAATTTCTATTTCCATGTTCATATATTCTCCTATTATCCACGCTTAGGCACTGTGAGGCAGCCTCATCTATCCCTCACCATACAGACTACTTTATTCTAACTACTAAATAGCATTTCCCATTTGGATTGTCACACCCAACTCATTCATTCAAAATAAGTTTTAAAATGATTTACTGCAAACTGCCAGTTTTCAGCTAGGAAATGGAGGTAGCCTCCCAACCTAGAAGATTAATTCACAGGTTTTATGGGTATGTGTATATTGTTGTTATTTTTAAGGCAAGAGCAACCATCAACAACTTTTACAGAAAGCTGGTGACTTCTCGTCACAATAATGACTTGGAAACTCATTACTCAAATGGTATTAAAAGTCTAACCTATTTTTAAATTAGTATTAGATAGTTTCTAGCTAGTGATGATTGCCAGGTTTTTCACTCTTATAAGGCTATGAAAATAAGGTGAGGATAAGTGACAAGTTGTCAATCATAAAGCCCTAACCTGACAGCCATTTCCACTAATGAAATGAAGAAACACAGAGACAAATTTATTTTGTATTACCAGGTCTGTATGACACTGGGACTTATTAAGTCATTTTTAGCTTAGATTTGTTAGTTAATTTGCCCTCATGCGTGATCTGTCATCGACATCCATCTAATTTTCAAACATATCTGCACCCTACTTAGGTATCTTTAAATCAGCGTATAACATACTAAGTAGACATACACATATAGACTTGTGAACAGAACAGTAAGGTGATCTGATCATTTATAAATAATGACTTTCTCAGGTCAGGATTGATGTACGTGATAGATGTAAGCAATGACCAGGAGTTTTCCATCAAAATGATCATCTTCTGTGGAAATGTAGATCTCACAATACTGTATTTTCAGTAAAATTTGCAAAGCAGTCATGTTTCTATCAGGAAAAGCAAACAAAAATATTGGCGGCCAAGGGGTCAGTTTAGATAGCTTAACGTATACAAAAAATATTCACAAGAGGGTCTGGTATTTCAACTTAGTTTGATTTTTTGATGAAAACAAATGTGGAAATAACAAAATTTCCCAAGAGAGAGAGAGTTTTTTGGTTTTTTAAACTGTCTTGAAAGACTTTCAAATATGAACTGGAGGGAACACTTAGGAATAAGTCCTGAATGTGACAACCAAAAAATGAGCACTTAGGCTAACGGTGAGTATGCTCAGCCTATAACTCAGGGCTTATATGGTCAGCACAATCTACTTTCTTGCCCTCTACATGCTCTTGAATGCCATTCTTCTTGGGATGGTCTTCTGGCAGCAGACTCTCAGTTAAAGAAATTATTCCTGTTGTGGCAGGCTGCTTCTGGCTGCCTTTTTCATCATTCTGAGCTGTACTACTCATGAGCTGCATACTCAGAAGTGCTCAACTAAGTATGTGGGAAAAACAGTGGCCAAGAGGAGGCCACTCGTCACTGCCGGAACCACAGGCTCTGGAGCAGCTTCTGCCCACGCTCCAAAGTGCCTGTGGGACAAAGCAGAGCTGGAAGAACTGCAGGCCTGTCCTGAATGGGGAGGACACTGGTCACCCCCTTCCTATGGCCATAGTATATTTTACCTGTGCTCCAGCCTTAGACAGAAGATGTTCATTAAACCTGATATTTTGGTCAATCACTGTCCTTAATATACCAACAGGAAAATTTTACTGCGTGTGTTGTGAGATGAGACTTTGTGCAGCTAAAATGAATGAATAACAGAGCAATTGAATATTAGGACTTCAGTAATGGAGCTGCATAGGAATTTTCAGCAGATAAGGCCATTTCCAGGTACCTGAAGCCAAAAATGAAGCTGTTTACATAACTTTCTACTATGACTTTCTGCTATGAGCTTTGGCAGAAGCATTCAAATACTATTTGTACAAGAAAATAAAAGTTCAATCAATTAAATTACAAACACAGTGTTGATAAATATCTGTATCTTGAAGGTGGTACATTGCTATCAGATACATCAGGACTGAAAGCTTTTAAGGCAAGATATAAAAACAACAGAGGTTATGGCAAACTGTCATGCTGTGTTTTAGGATGGTTTGCAGAATGCAATGATCCACCAAAATCTCCACCAATTTAAACTAGCTCTCAAAATAACTATCATCAGAGAAAGTGAAGAAAGAGAAAGAGAAAGTCTATCTCTTTTTTTCCCCTCAGTATGGTCTTTCTGTGGGAAGTATAGGGTTAATTTTGAAAGCTGCTGGAGAAAAAGCCATTTTGTGGTCCTACAATGACACACAGTGCTCTTAGAAGAGCTGCATAAGGTCACATGAGTCTTGCTTTACTTCAGCTACACAGGATGTTAATGTAGCATCTCACCTCTATGTGGCATGTACTGTAATGTGAATCACAGTATCCAGGTTAATTCCTAAGAGCTGAGCAGAACAGTTTTAGGCTCTCATTCGTATCCTTACCTGAAAGTAATTTCTTGTCAGGCTCTCCTTGTCCCAGGAATCTCCAAAGCAAAGGAACCTCCAGTCAAAGCACTGCAGAAAGCAATAGAAAGAACAATCACTAGCTAAACTACAGCAGCACTACTAATTCAACCAGCATTTTAAATGCAAAAGTCACAAACCAGTAAGAGCCTTGAAACTCATCTTTGGATTCACTTTTTCTCATTCATTTCTAACGTTCTTAATAGTAGGCTCCATTCTGTGTTAATTATCTTGATTCCACCTATAGTCTGTAGAAAGAAACAAACTTCTCTCTTTTGGATTACAAAGGGAAAGGGATGAGTAGATATCTCATAAATACTAACTGAAAACAATCCTAACCTTAGGCCACTGTCTCCCTTTCTCTATGTTATTGCTGGGTTCAGGCTTGGTGCTTTTTTGCCTTATTTCCTAGCAAGGAGGAAAGCAAGTCATTCAGATGTGGAAAAATTCTTACCCTAGAAAGTTTACAAGTTAAGTATCAGATAAGAGACAATAAAGTACATAGACTGAGTAAGGATGATTTTGACAGGGAAAGCAACAGTAGTGTGACTGCCCAATTTAATAATCATATGTTGGGCTTCAAAAGCAAACACCCTATTGAGGCATTTATTTTCTCCAAGCTCTTGCTACAGGCCATACGCACACACTGAAAAATACTGCTGCAGCTGGTCAGAACAGTGAAACAAAGTTCTTCCTCTTGAGTCTGTCCTTTATCTCCATTAGGTTGCCTTCTTCCCAGTTTTGGGGCAGAAACTTTGTTTATGGATTTATTCTGGTAACAGCCTAGCAACACAGCAAAGCCTAACTTCTCGTTGGAAGGGGAAGTGCAGCACAGCTAGGTAAGAGGCCCTACCTGCACAGACAGTCTGCCAAGGAACGAGGACTTGAACGCTGTCAAAATATCCCAGACCACCAACCTGACCACTGCCAACATCTTTTACAAGCTCTGCACAAGTCTTACTACTAGGTGGCCCCAGTGCAGAATCAATGGGTAAGAACTGCCAGAGCAAACCAATATGACACAGAACTTATTGTATAGTTAGCCCTGAATAGCAAGGGCTGATTAGCAAACCAGAGACACTCTAAGCACCCATCAATCTGGCTCAGTTCACTCGTGCTCACAGCGGACAGATTTTGTTAATAAAGCTCTACCTGTTTTCTTGCTATTGAAAATACATCTGAGCAGCTTGATTCTGATTTTCTTTTTACAGAGCTCCTAACAGTGAAAGTATTTAGCGACAACTAGCAGGTTGCTCTCTAACGTGCTGTTCAGCCTTCCTCTATTTGTGTAACTCATATCTATGCTGGCACAATATAAAACTACAGACAGAAAAAGAATTAAATATTTTGTTTTAAAGTGGAACTACAAGGAAATATCATTGCATGTCTTTTCTATAATATTTCCAGTTGGGATTCTTCCACATTTTTATGAGAGGAAATAAACAAAAGATACTGCAATATATTTCAAACCATAAGCTTTTAAAAAGCACCATTATCTGTTTCCTTTCCAGCTGTAAGAGCAGAACAGCCCATAGGTGCTGTGTAGGGTATTTTGCAGCCTCATTTATCTAGAAATTAATCTCACCTTGGAAAGTAAAATACTGTTTGCTATTCCCAGTAGTGATGACCTAAAAAGTCAGCACTAAACAGTATCTGTTAGACACTTTATAATGTAACTAGACCTCTTTATTGATGCTTGCTGCTGAAAGGGACAGAAAGCTACTCCAAAGAAAGGCAGTACAAACTCACTTTCAGCAACTCACTTAGCCAGGTGCTTAATTTAAATAAGTGTTTCAATTTAAGCAGGTGCATCAAGGCATCAAGGCAAATTGATCTCAGAAGGGTATCTCCATGCTGTGCTAAAGCTGGACTAGTGCTCTGATCAAAACCTGAATTTGGAAACATTTAGATTTCTGGTTTTTGCTCTAAGATTTCAATAAAAAAATCTTTCAAGAAAATTTCAGAATTACTACCTATCTGTCCAAATATCTGTAAAGAATAAGACCTTTTACTCCTGTATGTTTTACCTCCGTGCTTGCTGAATAAAATCTAATCTAAAAATTGTAAAAGGTAGAGAAGAAATAATAAAGTCTCCCATCTTGCACATTAAGAAACGCCAAGTCAGGACGTGCTTTCATTCCTGAAACAAGGTGAATGGCCCTGTAATGAAGATCAACTGTGCAGCAAGGGTAACATTACCACAGACACCGGTACGTTTGAGGCAAAGCTGAGCCTGGCTCCCAGCTCTGTGCTCTAAACAGGGACTGGTAGAGACCCCTGGATCTCCTCAGCAGAGCACGTGGCTCAGCCACGGCACACAGGCCATGTGTCTCTATAAGGAACCATTCAGCACCAGAAACCCCCTTTCTTCGCTCATTTCAGCCTAGTGACTGAAGCTTTTTTATGCATTTTTTCCCAAGCCCTGAGAAAGTCATCAGATTCACCACATTTCTATGATGGAAAAAACTACTTGTTTACCAAATTCCATCTGTAAATATTTGATGGGAGTTGTTCATGACTAGTATGGGACAATTAATCCTGGCAAAAAGTGTAATAAACATGCACAGTAAGCCATATGTCGGCTACGAGGGGCTCTATATACCTATATGAGAGCAGTTAGTCGAAGAAAAAACATTTATGAATAGATGCAAAAACAGAAGTAAAAAGAAATAGCATTAAAAAGTAGAATATTTTGTTTTTCAAGTAGAAAATCTTTTCTCAAAAATCAAATATTCAGGATTTTGCAGAAGGGGTCTCTGCCCCTGCCTGTGTTTTATTCCCAAAATTTCCAATGACTTTTTGTGCTTTATTGAGACATTTAACCTCTGAAAATTGATGTGTGCTTCTAGGTAAAAATTATAAGGATGGTGAAGCATATAGATGATAAAAAAGCCGCAGTCCTTCTGTGTGAAACCTCCTTCATCAAGGATTTACATATACCCAGGAAGATCAGATTTCTAATTTGTAGAGCATTTGGGGATTTTTGGAGATGAAAGGCACTATTCAAATACTAGCTATTACCATTGCAGAAGGCAATCTTTACAATCACAGTATGGCTAAGTGCTATAATTAGTGCTAGACAGCGCTGCGACTGTTATCCATTTATATTACTGACAGCTCTGAAATTATCTTGAGGGGATGGGCAGAAATTATTGGAGAATCTATTTCTAATCCTAATTCTAATTAATTGAGTATATAATCCCTTAGAGGCATATACTCTTCTACCTGAAATATTATAGTAGTCCCTATTAGCATGACTGCCAGGATATTGCTCTTTATGTGTAGCTGGACCCTGAACGTGGCCTTTGGGACTGTTTTATTTAGACGTTCTTCTAGACTTTAACATTCAGGCTGCTGCCACCTGACCCACAAATGTTCTCTGAACCACTAAGCAGGGGTTCATCCAGCCATTTAGCAGTTATCATTACGGCAACATATCTGGGCAGCGTGGAAATGTTTAAGATAATTTCACAAACTTAGTTTGCTTTTAGATATTTTTTTAACATTATATAGACAGTTTTCATACTTGAACATTAGGCTGGGCATTAAAATGTTTATTCACGTGCAGGAATGCCAACTTACAGAATACTGTGTATTTAATAACAGAAATGCTCACTGTCTAAAAAATGTCACTCGTCCTGCATTAAACAAATAAAAAAAGACAGTGTGACATAGGCAACAGTAACTGCATCAACATCAGTGTAGGTGCTAATCATGGTTTAAATATGAAGAAGAAATTCTACAGTCAAGAAATTTTACCTAACTGGGGATTCATGGGCTGTTGATCAAACAAAGTATTTAATGTGACAAATGGTCTTAAAGTTAATTGTTTGATAACACAGGGAGAAGAACAAAATTCAGCTGATGTCTTTCTCTAAGTCCTACAGCAATAACAACAGTTACATTATTTTATCAGCAGTTCAGCACCAGTGATTTAGGATGTGCAAGGATGTGCTGTATTTGAATGCAGTTTTGTATTTTGTGTCCTTGAAGACTTAACAAGCTTCTATATCTGATACAAGTTTTGGCTGAAATATTCATACCACTGTATTCAGGAATATCTTTTTTCTTAAAATGAACCAAAATGTTTCTGAAAAAATAGTTTATATTTCCTGAGCGTTTCCATACCTACTTTTTCATACAACATGTGAATCATTATTCTGCACACAATATATTGCTCTGCAATAAGAGTATATATCTAAGACAATTAAAATATCAGTTGAATATTAATTTTGATAACTTCCTGCTGAACTCTTGACCAGTCATGTACACTACCCTGATATTTTTCATGCAATATTTTAAGATATACTAATTTACTTCAATTTTAACAATGCTCAAGATACAAATGTATGAGTGGCTTTTTTTCAATATTTTTAAAATACTTTATCATTAATATGTTTAACATACCAGATAAGATTGTTAATAATATTTAAACAAGTTGGGAAAGCAAACTAAGTCCATCTTAGCCTACTGAACCATCTTTATCACCTCAAGGGGTTTTGCTTTCAAACACACTCTGGATTATTTTGTCAAACTGTTTATTGCTACTCCTGGTGAGATGGCTTCCATATTTTCTACTAAGACTATTTTCCTATGTAAGGCAGTCTGTTATCAAGGGCTTGCGCCATATACCATACAGCACATCACTGCTAGCAGTCACTTTTAAAACTTTTGTGTTTGGAGCAGAAACCTGCACTTAGCCTTTGATAATTATTATATTCTATGATTTCTATTATTATATTCAATGAATTCTATGATTCTATGATTTATTATTGCCCTTATTATACTGTCTAATGTTTTATTGCCCTTTAGCAAAGCTATAGAAATCTAACAGACATGCAGAAATTTCCCTCTTTTTTTTATACTTTTGTTATAGCTAAGACTTTCCTTCCTTTGTGGGCTTCTTGCTTTATTTTTGTCCTTCTGCAGATTCCCTAGAATAATTTATATCACTTACAACTCTGTATTCAGGTTACAGCTTAATATCCAGGCATCACATCTTTTTTTTTTTTTTCCAAATCATTTACTTAAACATGATTCTGATGACATATATAGATACGCATGCATATATAGTAGGACTCTGACAGCACCATAGAGCAAGAGATAGATATATTTTTGTCATGTGAAATGGTGCATATGTAAATATACAGCCCCAAATACATTAGAATATCTACACTCCTACTGCATTGCAAAATTTCTTTCAACAAACTTCTATCACATTCTACAGTTTAAGATTCCTGCTTCTCAGGCTTCTCCTTCCAATTAAAGCCACATTTTTGGATGCCTTTTACATATGTATTTGTTTTGAACATCTCAGAGGTTTCTAAACCTCAGTTAATCATGCAGTTTAGATAGTAAAAAAGTAGCAGATGCATTTTGCCAGATTTATTCTAAGTTAAATATCTGTTTATATGCTTAGTCTTTTCAGGCATGTTTATAGTTTTTGAGAGCATTGACAGCTTCACAAAATCGTCATCATCAGCAGCAAATTTCATTAATGCAACTTTCCCCCTTTGGTTCAGATTATTAATGAGGGTATTTAACAAAAACAGGCACAAGCTTCTGCACCACTCTATAACGAATAACGTCGATATATTTATTTAGCACTTGGAAACTACTCCACTTTTTTATGACATACTATATCTCCTATATTAGACTGCTGTTCTTCTGTTGTGCAGCAAGCAATCCAATTTGGTACTGCATATGCTTATTTGTGCTAACTCCCCTCTACACTAATCTTACTAATATCCTTTACATTTGTGTCATAAATCACATTGCACTGCATTCTTGAGTTCCTACTTTCCTGCTATACATATTTATGTTGCATTCTTTCCCTATCGTTAGTGGAAATTTATTTTGGATTGGCTTTACTAATGGTTTAGCAAACATTAAATGTTTGCACTACATTGCAAAAAATATATACTTTCAAGACATATTCATTACGACAAGTGTTAAAAGCACTTTGCTGTGAACTTTGTATCATTTTTTTCAACCAGTTTATTTTAATTTTACTACATGCAGCATGCTCTGTAGCACTGTACCACTTTAGAAGGTCCAGTAAGTTCCTTAACAGTAAGCCTAATACTATACAGAGAGCCAAAGATGCTTTTCTTTGTATTTAGCAGAGCTCCTTCAGTCTGACTACATCAGAGCTCTGAGTGATTCTCAGCAGTTGCGTATGCTTGATTTTCATCATTAGACATGACATGAAACTGAAGCTCTAAGACATTAGCTGATGTGTTGAGGATGTCATAGTTAGCTACTAGTAAAGTCAAGAAAATAACTAAGAAAGCCTGGCTTATCAATACATATCTTCTGATCATGAAATTTCTTAGATGTTTATCCTGTTATTATGTTATTCCAGCCATTAATATCCAACTAAATCACATGTCTGCATATGACACATTTAAGCATGTTATACTAATATTGTATAACCATTAATCATAATTGCTTCGCATTTTACAAGTGTTTACTTCATGCAGTTCTCTTGTGTCCACCTGTTCAGTAACAAAAGTTATTAGTATCTACCTATGGAGGCTGCAGTTTAACAGAAGGTAGAGCAATAGTTACTGTCTTCTGTGTAGTCAAGATTTATACACTGCATTGATTTGACCACAAAGGAAGTGAGAAAGGCTAAAGGAAATACACTTTATTTTTGTAATTCTGTGCAGCTGATTTCAGCCCTTGACTGAAATGGGCTTCTTGCCTCTCCCTGTGTTTGTAAGCATGAGCGCCACGTGACTGCTCGCGTTCATGTGACACAGCAAACGTCACAGGACTCCTACTCTTGGGCTATAGAGCTCAGAAACAGGGGAAAACAGAGATAGTAAGGGAATGTTTCTCAAAGCACCATGCAAGGTTGCTCCCAGCTGCCCAGGGTAGAGCTGAACCTGTCAGGCCACTGCAAGGAAATATAAGGAAAGGAAGTTCTGAAAGTTTGTCCAGTGGCTGGTTTATGAACATTATGTTTCTCCTGGTGGGTTCTGCTCCCTAGATCTCTGGCATTTTAGCTACCAGCAACAGATATCTGTCTTACTTGCAGTGCTCAAGAGACCAGTCAACAATGGAAGGCTGACAAGCTGCTCACTATTTATTTACAGAGAGCTGAAACACTTGGAGCTGGCTGTGAGGATAAAGCAATCCTTTAAAGCTCTGCAGAGTCCCAGTGCAAGATATGAATACTCTGTACAGGCTGGAAAAAGTAAGGATTTAAATATTTTGCTCAAGCTTAGTAGGGGGGAAAGTATAAGGGCAGCAAAGTGAAAATGTGTTAACATCATCAGACATATCTGATACCTTTACATAAATATGTACATTTCAAATTATAAGGTTTTATGCAATATACAGTGTTATATGTTTACAGATATTATATTGGTTTTACTAAGGAACTATATATCATTTTTCTTTATGAGTATGAGAACTATCAAGTTTTGCTTACCAAAGATTTAAAAAATACACTACCATTTAAAGAATAAATCTGTGCTATATTTAAGAAAAGTTACACTCATGCAAGAAAAAGGCACACAGAAGTACTATGTGTAACACTGACTGAATATTCCCTTGCCTCAGTATAGCATATGAAAGTTAAATCATCACTTTTTCTATATACAGAATACCCAGTAAGTGGTTCTAATCTGTGTGGTCGATATAGAAAGCAGTATGACAACTAGTCATCCAAAGGAATTTTCATCTGCCTAATATATACTAAAATTGGAATAGTTAAAACAAGAAGAGGTAAGATACTGTACTGGCAGGAAACGATGGATTAGACATTTTAAAGATTATAAACTCCAACTGAAACTCCTCTGAGAGCAACTCCAAACAGTTCATTTTGGCTATCACAAAAATGAAACTAAATCAGTCAGTACCTTATCGAATCTTGGCATTTTAAGAATAAAAACAAGATCTCATTTCCCAAAAGCAAATTCTGCCTGATTCCAAAACAACATCCAATTTTTGCATCCTAAACCTGTTTCTAGACCAAATCAAAGCAGAAAAAAGGGATCATACAGGCTGCTCTAATACTTCCCAGGTGACTCTTAAGCTGGGTTAGGAGGGCAGCTATGCCTGCCTTTCCATGGGAGCCACTAACACAGCAGAGTTCTTGTCGTTTCCAGGGTCAGGCTTTAATTTCTTGGATGTCTTCAAACGCACTGTGAAATGGCTGCAGTGAACCACTCTCCCAGTTTCTTTTCCTAGGATTGCTTGGCTGACATAACTTGAGATGCGGGTTCAGTTTCATGGCTGAGTACGATCACTGGCCTTCCGAGAGGGGCTTCAGGAACATCCCACAAACTGAGTGGCAGATGGGAAAATAGTTTTTGGCAGCACTGACTTTCTAATCACTGCAAGGAGAACCCAGCATCATGCCTCCTCCCCAGGCAGCTGTACTTTAATTTACAATGGAAAAAATCCAATCATCTCTCTCTTATCCCCCTCTTCATTTAATCCTGTCTTGTTTTATTTCTTAATGTTATTATACTATTTGTGGGGTTTGATATTTTTAAATAGGTTTCTCTTTTTTATATTGACTTCCTGCCAAGAATTTCCCTGGGATGGGATTACTTAGAGATAAGCCACTGCCAAGAACTTTCCTTCAGCATGATGGGATTATTTAGGGAACAAACTGTTATCATATTCCATCATCAGGAGTTGGGATCCCAGGGCCAGGCCAACCTGTTCAAGCTTTAAAGTCAAGAGTGTTTGAGGGAAGGCTCAAAATGAGGGCAACAAGCAAGAAACTGACGTTTCAGGGTAGTCAAAAAGTCAAAGCACTCCCTAGGCAGGAAGCACATGGCTCCCAATTTCTCATTTCAGATGTAAATTTATGTGCATACAAGAGGAGTCAGGAGGCTTAGGTCTATATTAAACAGACTTGCTGCTGACTCCTTATCCCAGCTCTAGCACCCACCAGGGTTTCCACTACCTGGATTTGGCTTCCTTGCAGTCAGCTCACCGTGTCCCCAGGGCATCACAGAGCATTTCTTGCTGGAGCCATAGCTCACAACACATGCACTTAATCCTCACAAAAGCTATTTTCTATTATAAAGGTGGACTCATAGTGGAAAAAGTAGGATGGTGGGAAATCACCTCTACTGCCTTATTAATGGGACTTATAGCTTAACCTCTAATTAGCCAGACAGTACTTATAAACAAAGCAAAAAAAATCAAAAAAGAAAATCAAACCATGCCCTAGGATCCATGTGCTCAGTAGAGTAATTCTACTGGCTTTCATTTTACTTTCCTAGCCCTTCTATCAAAGTGATTTCTCCAAAGTTACAGTAAGGTCTATCAAAAACAGTTTATCTTCACAGATACAGGGTTTAGAAGGACAGGAACAACCCTCAAGATTAAAACCTTAATCTATCTAGCTTTTAAATAGCTTCTGTTGTTGCAATGCTAAGAATGTAACTCAGAAATACAGATCCTGCCAAGCTTATGGGTTCCTATTAAACACCGATAGGAAGATAGTGAATATTTCACATTAATTTTTAATACGCAATTTACATATATAGAACAAAAAACAATTTTCACAGTTAAAATCTGAAAATAAGAGTGAGATTTAATTTTAAAATAGAGTTATATTTCACTTAAACTTGTCATAAAGATTAATTTTTGACTGCTTCATCCACAATTATTGTCCTGCTGTACAAAATGGAAACAACTCACTGAAAGATAAACATGACAAGAATAAAAATCTAGGCTAAAGCTGCAATGTGAAGTCCTAAAAGACAGACTGAAACACAGGCTAAAACAGACTTAACCATTCAAATAAATCTTGTGCCAAGTTGTGACTTAGGGGGTTAGGGGTTAATTCCAACTCATGGCAAACTATAGGAAAGCTAAATTTTCAGTACCATTCCATAGAACTTATTTGTACCTCTCTACTTCAGATAAATTGCCAGCTGGAATCAACAAGAAAGAAATCTATATTTTCCCCTCCCCAGAGAAATGTGTTTCCTAACAAGGTGCATCACAAGAACCGCAGGGAACCATGTTCTGAGTAATTGGAACTGAAGACAACTCACGTTTTGGCATAAACAGAACTTTGCTGTATCAGAACCCATTAGGAAATGATTCTATCAAATATTAATTCCATTTCATAAAGCCTTGGTTGATGTTAACAACATTGCCTTTGTTGTTAAAACATAACTCAAAGTAATGTATTAGCAAAGCACATTCTGACAAGACAGTACAAAATAATTATTGTTATTTATTGTACCATAACCCCCTTCTAGCTATAAGAAATAAGGTTTAATATTGCATTATCATATTTTTCAAGCTGTTTCCTTGAAGAACTTTCATCAAGGTAGTGTCTTGACACCCTTTATCTTAAAGCAAGTTTAAGGAATACATGACAATGATCTGAACTGCACAAGATAGCAATTTTTCACTGCTCTGCTACAATTTGATATTTTTCATTATTTGAAATATCTAAACAGAAGTCAATGGGAACAGGGCTGGGCCCATCTTACCCATTCTGTAAATATTTGGGATGAATGTTTAGTTTCATTATGGGTTATGTAAAGTTATACATTAAGGAAACTAAAACATATCCTGGTCTGGTCTAGCTCTGACTCTTATACACCTTGAAATACATTAAACATAAAACAACCTGAATCTGAGATTCATGAATGATGAAACGATAATCTCCTGAGTGCTCTCAAACATGGCATGCTCTCCAGTGAGGAAAAGGAGAAGTATATTTGTGTATGCCTGATATGCATTGGAGAATAAAACAGAGCTTTTTTCAGCTCTGTGCAATCCCCCTCCATCACTCATTCAGCATGTGCCAGTACTGTGATACTGCACCTAACCTCTTATAACTGTACAGGCAGGACAGGTGAAGAGGGAATTTATGTAGACCTAGGGACCCAACTCAGGGGAGAACTTCACACTGCCCTCCAAGGAAGGTGCAAGGGATCAGCCCCACATAGGAGCACATACAATAGTGTTCCCAAGAATGTGCAATGTAAGTGGCGTAACCTGAGGTACCTAAGATGCACTTTTCACAAGAAGGACATTTGCACAGAACTGCTAACCAGGTAGAGCTGGAAAGGGCAATTACTGACCCCAGCTCTCTCAGTGCCAAGTCTATCGCAAAGTCTAAGACAGTAGGAAGATCAAGGAAAACACCATTGCTGAGCTCATGCATGACAGGTGCCACGGACCACAGCTAAATACCCAAAGACACTGAAACTGAACAGAGGAATAATCTAAATCAATTATTATCCATGCTACAGTAGCTCTAATTTTACAAAGCAGTGACTGTGTTTCAAATTCAAAGGGTAAACTCACTGACTGCTCACCCGGGCAGCATGCGGATGTGTGTGTGTGGGAAGGGGATGCTTCAAAACTGTTAGGCAACCTTCCTAAAAAGCCAAAAGCCAAAGGGCAATTGAAACTGTCACAGAGCAGACAGTCATGGGTATCATATCTATGAAATGTTACCTTGGAATTTCAAAACTGCTCACACCTTAAAGAAAAAAATCAACCTGAATACTAGTCAAAATCCTTCAGACTCTCCTTTCACTTCAGAGAAAAAATACTTCAGATAAGAATACTTTCAGATAAGCGTAAAGCTACTTTCTCAAAGCACTGAGCAAATGAACAAAGCCACAGCACTGTTAAAGCTCATATGCTAGGAAGAAACAAGTTTTGAAGCACCACTTGTAGCAAACATCAGTTCAAACATCCCTTCTCCCCTCCCTGCCATCCCCAAGCCACCCGAATTCCCACACGCGCCCCAGCAAGTCTGTGCCCAACTGATGCAGGCCAGCTTTGGAAGGGAACATGCGTGGGGCCGTGGCCTGCAGACCTGCTCGTTGGCTTCTTCAGCTGAGACAAGTCTCAGGAATATGAAGATCTTGGTTTGGGAAGAGACTAGGGGCAAACCAAGCACGTAGGAACAACATAGGAAGAAAAATGAGACATGATCTTTTTATTCTGAGAGGACACCAGGGTTCTGTCACAGGGATGTAAAACTTGAATAGGCAGAGATAGGCAGTAACTTGCTTGTTTAAGTCCACATGCAGAAGAAAAGGCAACATTATAAGGAATATGGGCAATTTCCTAACCCCACAGGAAACATCACATAAGAAGTCTCCCATAAAGGATGCTTGTAAAGCATCTAGATATTCTTTATCACACCAAGCTTAACGTTACATGCTTTGCAGCTGAAAACCACATCCCAAGCATGGGCATTCCTGATACATCTGTGTTGTCATCATTCTTGAAATGAATCTTACAGCAATAAGAACACAAGCGTTGAATGTATGCTATCATATGGTAAACAAGACCAGAAATTAGTGTCCTGAGGGTTCTAAGGAGGATTTTGTTGCAGCCTACAATGTAATCAGTTTGCTCACTAGTGAAAAGCAAATCACTGCAGAATGGCATAGGACAGTTGTTAAAAAAACAAAGCAACTACAATCCAGATATTGAATATGATACTTTTAGAAAGAGAAGGAAAAGGACGACAATGATTGCCCCAGATTCCAGGCATTATGATATTGAAATAGCAAAACCTGACTTCACTGAGTGGCATCTATACTCTTGAAAAAGAATGGTCTGAAATTTAAGAAAACTACATAAGGCCAAACCTAAGCTAAGTTGCTTTCTTGGGACATTTCTTCATCTTTTAGTTCCCTTTTGCTTTTTAATTTTCCATAAGCTATCTCATGTGAATAATGCTTGGAAGTATTGATTCAAGTCTGTTTGGTAGTGTCTCTCCAGCTAGGAAACATTCCTGAGAAGGGAAGGGAAATAGAAGCCAAGACAACTTTAGATTAAATATCAGACAGTGCTATAAAAACAAGTCACATTCAAGTCTAACTGGGATAATTCTCAAGGAAATCTAATACCCGTATGGAAGTTCCTTACAATTACAACAGGAAAGGGTTTAAACCAGCAGATGTGTATTTACTACATCTATCATTCCAAAGAATTTGCTTGTGCACACTATGTATTACAAGCCAGAACACCACCAACAAATAAAACCCTCCAAGTAGCCTTACAGAAATATTATTTGCCAAGCACAGTACTCACTATTTCAGAAATAACTGTTAAGGTTTCTCATATTATCTTAAATTCCGAACTTGTATATATGCATCCAGGTACTGGCTTTAGTAATCAAATCTTAAGCTTTTGTTTTTAATTATTTCATGAGAATTTAATCCACGTTCTGTGTTCACTCCTCCATGAATACAGTCCAAAGTGAATTCTCCCTCCTATTTTTTTTTGTTCAGAGTATGGACCACTTTCAGCATTACAAACTGTGCAGTGATTAAGGACTGCATATAAACCAGGTAATTTCATTGCTATCTGCAGAGGTCCTTGCTGAAGGTTACTCTTAGACAATAAATGTTAGAAAAAAAAGAAATCTTTATGATTTCCTTGCAATTTGAAAATGATGTCAATGTCCTAATAGGTGCTCCAGTGGAGTTCCCCTTCAGACTGCTGTAGCATGGGGTTGCTTAATGAATGTAAAACTTTTCATTTCTATCAAGTAAGAAAATCACTTCAATTCAACCATCTGTGGTGCAGCTGTTCATTGCATCCCAATATAGTGCCAAATAGAAAGACAGAAGTAGTTTCAAGTGAAATTAGAGAAAAGATGAAAGACTAGTTAGAATTAGGTTTCCTATTTTCTCAAGACTTTGGTTTGGTCTGTATTATTTTGGAACATGCACCCAAAGCATTTTTATGATCCCAGAGACTGGGCCTCTGGTTATTTACTAGATGACATTATTGACCACATGCTGTTTATCTACATTATTGCTGGCTGAAAAGGACCACCGTATCTACCAGTTTAATCTTTTTCTGGAAACAGAGATTTACACTCAGAGTTTTGTCAGCTACTGCCTATACTCTGCTCTTGAGTTCTGTCACTACTTTTTGTTTTCAATACAGTTACATAGTCCCATGTAAAATGCTAAGCACAGACATCCTGAGGATCAGTTGAAACCTCCCACTCCTTGAAGGTAACCTCCCTTATAATGAGGGCTCTTCTTCTCTTTAAAATGCAGGAGTTCCCCAGTGCAGTTACTCCTTTTTGGGTGGGAAATAGAAATTCTATTAAGATTTGTATTATGTTGTGCTCCCAATTTTTCATTTGTCTCTGATCAGTTCCTGCAGAGGCATGCAGTCATGCCTACAGTGTTTATTTTTAGATACAGAAGAAAAATGTCCAAAGTTCAAAAATGTTTAATTTAGAATTAAACAATTTTAGAAGATAGGAAAGAAAGGTTGGAGGCATAGTGATCATAGTCCTACAGTGCTTTTAAACTTACCTAACTCAACATGAAAGGTTCAATAGGTGAAACCTTTTGGTTTCATTGTCTTTAAACACAAAATGTGATCAATAGCACTATTGATTGCCTGACCTGACATCTATTTCACTGGCATTTTCCTTCAAGGGGGGCAGGAGGCAAAAGGAGTTTTCCATTTACATTTCTCACTGTAATAGACATTGAGCTGACACTGTTTCTGCTTCCTATTTGCTGGTGCTACAGCAAGCACCACAAATAAGAAACATCAAACGTGCTCTCTTTTCTTAGGGGAACAACTTGCATAGCAGTCAGAAGCCTTTTGTTATGTAGCTTTTCAAAGTATTTTGTAAATGTTTCAAACTGGAAAAAAAAGAAAAAGACAGATTTTTGGCACTAGTTAAGGTATGAAGCCTGGTTATCAAAGCCAATGCAAAGGCAATAGTTCTTTCTGGACTGTGAGTCCTGATGAATGGCACTACTAAGTGAGAACATGATCTATAGTCCTAATACTAATAATTAGGTCAGGCACAACAGTTGGCATCATTCTATAGTTAGGTCTTCATTTACAAAGGCCATTTCTCCCAGAACTCTGTTCCACGTTACCCAACCAGAATTCTGAACTCTGCTTCGGTCTCCATTTTCCCAACAGTTTCCAGTTTCTTCAGACTTTATGGTTGATACCCATAGGAATGGGGGACGCTGCACAAAAAGTGGGAAAAGTGAGAGGAATTGCTTCTGCCAATGCCTTAAAATAAAATGGCAAAAACAAAAACAAAAACAAAAAAAAAAAAAAAAATTAAAAGGCTCTCTAATTAATTGGAATGATAGACTAACTATGTCTATATTATTCTTTTTAACCTGTTCCTCCTGACTTTTAAAGAGGGAGACTCCATGATCTCTCCAGACCATTTACTGTAACACACTGCATTCCACAGGGGTAGAGAAAAATTCTTATTCCAACTCATTTTCAATTTTAGGTCATCATTTCCTGTCCTGGTGAGATTAAATTTTTTCTCTGACATCTCTTTTTTTTTCCCCCTTCTTCTTAAGCTTAGACAATCAAATTTTTCAAGTCATGTTTTCTAGATTTTTGATTCTTATAGCTATCTTCTGGGATTTCTCCAATTGTGCACCTCTTTCCTAATTTTAGTAAAATCAAGCCAAGTTACCAGTACTGAATAGAATGGGAGGCTATAATCCTGTTGATACAGTTGGTGAGATTTTTTCTAGCAGTACAATATTGTTACTTCTGTTCAATTTGTGATAAACTATCAGTTTGCAAATGATCCTTTTCCGCAGAACTGCTACCTAATTCCTAACCATTTATCTGTACAGTTGCTTACCCCTCCTTGTCCTGAAGTAGTGTACTTGTCCGCAGTCATTAATTTTCTCTTGCTCACAGGTCCTGATTTATGCAAATTGTTTGCATTGCACTCCTATTCCCAACTTACTCTCAATTCTTCACAGGATTTGGGTCACTTAAAAGTTCAATAAGCATCCCTGATAACATAATTTATGAAATAGAGACTAGTAAACACACTCTTTAATAGGGAACATGGACAACTACTCTCTTAATATAGTGTGTAAAAACTGAAAATGCAAGTAGCTTGTTTTGGAGTAAATCAACACTAAGAGACTATTAAGACTAGAAATGCTACTGAAAAAAAGTGTTGTGAGAAGCAAAGACAAGTGGATGAGCTTGAGATGAACAAAGAGGAAAACCAATACACAACGTGCAAAGAAAAAGAGAACTGTGTGATAATAAACTTGGAACTAGGTCCTTAACAAAGTTTAACAAGTGTCCCTACTTTCCTTCAGATCTTTTCTAAAAATCAAGTTGAGCCAAAACTCTGATGTCCTATATTAATGTCATCTAATCACAACTAGATGACAATGCTTTAAGATTCTCCTTCTTTGATGCTTGTTTTTTCCTCTGTTCCTATTAGGCATGATATATAGACAAATCACTTCGTGCAGAACTACTTCCTCTCTCTGCCAGGAAATAGTTTCTCATTTCAAATAACACTCTGTATCATTGTATGTTTAGACTGTCAAGCCCTCAAAATAGCTCTGTTTGCTTGCTCTCTGTAAAACACCTGGCATATCTCTGGTGCTATATATGATTGGAGGAAAGTATTTGCAAGTGTCAGAAAAGTGAAAATCAGCCATTTGCATTAATAAGTATTAGTAAGGGGAGAAAATAAAACTGAGATCCTTGATCTAAATCACTTCATAGAATCATAGAATACCTAAGGTTGGAAGGGACCTCTAGAGGTCATCTAGTCCAACCCCCCTGCACACACAGGGCCACCTAGAGCACATGGC
>JAWLRI010000563.1:8354987-8367576 GCA_034781795.1 Crypturellus tataupa | reverse complement strand
AATTTCATGAGGTTTCTCACCGCCCAGTTGTCCAGTCTGTCCAGGTCCCTCTGGATGGCAGTGCAGCCCTCTGGGGTATCAGCTGCTCCTCCCAGCTTCGTATAATCTGCAAACTTGCTGAGGGAGCACTCCTATTCTAGTAGCACTTGATTATCCGTTTAGTTCCAACATCTCCTAATATTACAGTAGCACTTGGCTTGTACACAACATGTTCACAAATGATTTTACAACTATGAATTTCAAGGGACTTAATAAAAGTGTCAGATATCACAGATTGTTTTCATAAAGGGATTATTTTTAACTGCTGTGAACTAAAATGTATTTTAGAATGCTTATCATTATCTTAGGCTGGTACCAAGTTTAAATTTGGCAGAATAAGACATTATCTATCATAGTACAGGACAGATACTGGATAGACATCAATATTTACTTTCAATAGCTATGCCTTGGATAATCTCAGACTGTGAGGAGAAAGTCACAAGATAGCACCTTTCCCTTCAACTAGAGGAGACAAAGGGTTCCTTGGTCAAACTGCTTGGCACTGATGCACCACCAAGAGGCAGCCTGGGATCCCCTAACTTCTGTTACCTATGTCTCATCTACAGCTGCATCAATTAACAGACTCTACAGCTATACTCAGCTTTGCATCAGTTCATGATGACAAAATGGCTTCAGATGAGGCTGGTTGTTTTTTTCCACAATCTCAGCATGTGTTTTAATTACTTTTGTAAATGCCCATCAGTGTGTAGCTATGGCTAACAGGCTGTCCAAGGAACTTCCCTTGCTGCTTTGCAGAGCATGACTAGAGTACAAATATTTTGGGTTATCATAAATTATCAACAGGATGATTTTTGTATCAAGGCTACTAAGGATCCCTGCTTCTTCATCAGGTGCTAGTGATACTACCTTCTTATTAGAAGTGGATTGGGTCTATTGCTGATTTAAGTTGGAAGAAAACTCTTCCCCCCACCCCCACTCTAAGAAAGCCATGCATATACAGCTTGGCATGTTGCAACTTGGTTTGTGGATATGAAAACTTTGAAAAAGAGGCTGCATAGGAGCAACTTTGTGGGTTCTTGTAATAGTATGTGACTGTTTGCCTAGATTATCTGGACCAAAGTTGGTAAACTGGTCCAAACTGTTTAGATAAAGAAGATTTTGTATATGTTTCTATAAGATTATGGATGGTAATGTTTATTACACTGCGATTTTCTTAACTGAGATGTGCAATGCTGCACAGTTCTACAGTGAATTCTGTATCACTACAGTTTTTGGAAGTTACCTCAGCAGATAGATAGGGAGGGATACAAGCATATTCTGATACTATTCTTGAGGTTTTTTATGTTTCTCCAGAATAAGGGTATACTTAGGATTCTAATTTTGCTAGGTTATAAAGAGGCTTAAATTTTGCCTAAACTGGTAAATGTAGAAATTTCTCTTAATTTAAAATAGCTGCAAGAGACACTTAGGCACATATTTCAGCCCATATTCAAATGCAAACATACCCAATAACAGGAAAATCCTGTCAGAAGAATCTGGCCTGACACTCTTGGTAAAAGACGGGTGCAACTGAAACATCTCTGGCTAAATGAAAGGAACTCACTAAAACTAAATACATTTCCATCCAGCCTGAACCATGCAGGCTATGACTCTGTAAGAATGAAAGACAGGAAAAGCCAAGAACACAAAACAAATCTGAGAAGCATTTTCTGAGTCAAGGTGCTGTCTAATATTTTGGGGCCATGCACTGAGACCTGTGTATGGCATTTAAATTCATTTTCTGCTCGAATACAATTGAATCCAAGATATGTGAGTCCAATAGAGAATCACAGAATCACAGAATGGTTGAGGTTGGAAGGGACCTCTAGAGATCATCTAGTCCAACCCCCTGCTCCAGCAGGGAGACCTAGAGCACGTGGCACAGGGCGGCATCCAGGCGGGTTTGGAAGAATCCAAGGTTCTGCTCTAGAATGCAATGATTGAGAACACCCAATGATAATCATCTCAGTTTAACAAAGCACAGACTGCTCCTTGTCTTAAATTCACTGACTTCATTCCAAATAACCATTATATTTCAAATGTCCTGAAGAATTCACAATGTTTCTATTAGGAAATAGAAGAAAAATAAGGAAGAAAAACATGTGGAAGGATACTGTGCATATTTGACAGTCAGATAGCAGGCAATCTGCTGAGGTCCCAGTGACATATCTGTCACTGCTGTCAGGCTGGGCAGACAAGGATAGTCAGAGCCTGCACTGACAGCTGAAGGTGAGCTAATGCAGGTCAGGAAACCTTCTCATCTGCCTGAGCTTGCATCCTCTGTCAGTACATGTCTTCATTTACTCACGTGAGTCACCAGTGACAGGGCCATTAGTGGAAACAATTTACCACAAGCTCTACTTCTATATAGCTCCAAAGCAGAAATCAGTGACATCATTGCTAACAGATGCTTGGCTACATACTGCCTTTGATCTCAGCAAACAGAAGAAAACTTCAAGTTACATGGTCATTTTATATCTAGGGTAATCTATATAATAAAGGACTTGTTTTCTGGAAAGCTGCCCTACAAAATTATTTCAGAAGCCATGCAAATTAATTGATATGTTGCATATATCAAATACAGAAGATTCCTGTGAAACAGGTAATTCAGTTACAGTTGGCAAAATTGATTTAGGTTACCCCAACATGAAATTAATTGGAAAAAATGGTTTGCTCTGAAACAACAAAAGATGCTGTTTGAAAGATCAACATGGTATTTTATCTCATTCTGCTAAAAAAAAAAAAAAAAAAAAAAAAAAAAAGTGTTTAATCTTACATATGTTACCATTTGGGAACATTTTGTAAATTCTACTCAGTGATATGTGCCAGACCACACAGGTTCTATATGAACTCATTAGGAAATTGCTGGCAACCTGAACATGCACTGTGCATTTTTGTTACAAATCCAGTTGTCCCCATCTCTGTGAAATGGCCCTTTCATAGAATTTCTTTCTTCAGCATGTTTTCATCTGAGAGATCTGCAATGAAAACCATGACCTGGAAGTTGACAGGAGCATCTACAAACCACATCCTCAGTGCTCACAAATGCTGTGATGCAGTTAGCTGCTTCCCCCTTTACTCCTTTCCAAAGCAAACAAACAAACAGCTTTACCACAGAAGTTGAAATCAAGGGATTACACAAATAAAGAGGAAAAGGGGAACACTGTGCATATGCTCTAACTGTGAGTTAGCAGGTAAAAATCCTCATTAGAGTTTTAAGATCTCAACACACTTCCTACAACATTTTTGCTACACACTATCACTGTTGGATCACTAATATATATGGCATGTGCAAAGTAATGTCACTGCGGCTTTTATGCTTTGCTTTGTCAGAAGCACTTTCTTTATCCCCTAAGGTAAAGCTTTAAAAGAAGAGATTCCTATACAGATATTAGAATATACACTAAGAGAAACAGCTAAGAAAACGCTAATAAATAACAAAACATTAAAGTAAATGTGTTACACTCATTTCTTCTAAATTAAATGAGGCAATTACTTTAAGACAAAATTTCAGTGAAATACAAAACACAGATGTTATCCACACTTATGCTTACAAAGTACCTTGGAGAATGGAAAAATACTGCTCTACGTTCTCACTTCTCTAGTATTCCTAAAACTTCTCAATATTTCTGCTAAAATGATACGAACAGTACAAAGGTTTTGCTTATTTTGTCATTAAGCTTCAGAGTCAACACTTCATTTGTATGACAGCAGCCATTCCAAATTTCTATAATGTTATTTGGACAACTTGAAAAGGACAACAAAATTATTTTTTTCATTGTCAAGTTATTTTGCTGTTTAAATTCTTATGTAACTAACAAAGACGCTAATTTCAAAATAATTACTCCTGTTATTCTGGAGAATCACAGTATTTAGATTTTTGAAGCTACACTATTTTTAGGAGGGAAATTATAACAAAGCAGAACATTTAAGTAGGTCATTTTATGTCAGGTATTTCCACATTCTGAATATTCATGCAGGTCTGGTCAACTCCTTTAGAAAAGGTTACTGTAAAACTGGAAAGAATGTAGAGACAGATAATGAAAACTTACAGGAGGGAAATGCTTAAGCTTGGAAAAGCAGCAGCTGAGATGAAAAATGTGCTAAATGACTATAAATCATAAATGGAAAGGAGAAACAGAGGAAAACAACACAGGAACCAAAGGTTCTCAGAGAACCTGTCAGAAGAAAAGGACTCTTGACAAGCAAAATGAGTATTTTTATATGGTACATATTAAGCTGTGGAATTCATTGCCTCACGATCTTGCACAGGAAAGAAGTACAGAGAAACTAAAAATGTGATCAAATTTATTGAAACTAGGCCCCTGCCTAGCTCTTGAACACCATACTGCATATGTGACTTCTGTTAAAAAATCCCATAATGCTTCTATCACAATTAATCCTAGGAAGTTGTCCTGATCTCCAATGGAAAAAATCTCTCCATGTATGTCCTGGTCTTCAAACCACCTTTCAAAGCATTTCTACAGTCACAAAGCCAGCCTAAACACCACAGCTTTTCTTTGGTTCCATGGCCTGTGAACTGAGATCATGTAAAGCTGGTCATGGGCTAGTAGTTTATATTGACTCTGGACAGTACTTTGAAATACAGGAACTTGAGCTGATTTTCAAACAAACAGCTTATATGCTTTGTTTTCTATCAGTCATGCAAGAAGATTCTTAATTACTTCAGCTATATTTCGGTCTATATTTTTTCTGAGTATCACCTAGCTGAAAAGATAAATATATCTATGACTAAAACAATCTAACTGGGGCAATCATAGTAAAAATACACTTTAAACAGGAAAAAAATGAAAATGTGCACTTGGAGTATAGATTTGTTTTGCTAGAAAAAGACTTTTGCAGTTATTCTTCTGACTAGAAGGGCATTTATAAACACCCTTTCTTAATATGTCTGTATTTCAGATGATCCAAACAAGATCCCAACAAGTCCGTGTGCTGGCTGACTCCTTGAATACATCCATGCTGATATGGAGCTTGGGGGGAGCTGATATGAAACATGGGGTTTCTAGCTTCACCACCATAAAATGATAGATAGATAGATAGATAGATAGATAGATAGATAGATAGATAGATGGATGCTGAGGGTGTCTCAGGTGGTTAAACTCCCATTTTAGAGCCTTCTTTTTAGGCTCTAAATTTTCTCTTCTGTAATTTTTTCCCAAATGTACTCAATACTCTTGCACTCTCTTGCAATACTTTCACTAGTATCATATAGAAGCAGAGGTGTTGTTGTCAGCTATTATCAGCTTCCATATCTGGAAGTTATGTCATTTATATATGCTTAAAATATTTTGTCACAATGTGTATTAGTTAAGGATAGAAAAATTACCGTTTGAATGTTTCTTTCCTCCCTCCCCCCTTCAAAGAAAGCTGACTTCATCAGCCAAGTAAGCAGTAAGGCTGGAGCCAAAATATGACTTAAATGTTCTGATTACAGCCTTTTCTCATGTTAAGGCTGTAAAACATACTGCTTGTTAAGAGGGTAGAATATATACAGTTCCTTAGGGCAAGAGCCATTATCTGTTTATTCTACAAAATATCTGGTCCCTGAGGAACTTAAAAAAATTCCATGCTACAATTCCTCTTAAGCATTTCTGACATTGTGTTTATATTGACATTTTAAGAATATTTAATGCCATTGCTTTTAGAGGTTTTCAGTCATTCATGTAATATACATAAAAATATCACATCCACACAAATGCAATGAGTGGCTCAGATGGAGAGGTACTTGAACTTGTGCAGAAAAGCGCCTTGAATTTTTGGAAGTCTAGCTTTTCCTAGCATAGTTAGAACAACCATACGACATTAATGCAGAAATAGCTTTAGGCATAAGCAAATGAAGACACATGCTTAGGATAGCAAATAACAAGACAATAAAACCAGTTCCAGGCCCTACGGGATGCTGACAGGAGCCCTGCTGCACAGAAGGAAGCTGCCATAGGCAGTTGTTATTCAAAGTCACCCTCAGTAGATCTGGCACAAGGTCTTCAAATTTGTAGAATGCAACTTCTACCTCTGACTCATTTGAACAACCAAATCTAATACTTCCTGTACTGCTGAGATCCCTGGTCCTCATTTTGCTTAAGAAACATCCAATGTAAGATCCGCATATTCATAGTTTCACTCACAGAAAGTTCGCATAAGCTTGTGGAACTGACATAACATGGAACGTGGTAAATTTCTTAGAGACATGCTTATCCCCCAGGATTCATCTTCCAGTCCTCTAAAAATCTCAGTTTACTTTTCTGGTATCATTTTTTATTTACACAAACAGCTTACCCATAAGAGAACTTAATCTTGCAATAAAACCTTTACACATGTACAGGCAAAACTATGAAGAAAGAAAAAAAAAAAGGAAAAAATCTCGAACTTTTTTGGAATCATCCTGTGTAAGTCACTCAGAATTTCTGTACTACTCATTTTAAATGGCCTTGTTACTTTAAACTGCAATGGGATATCTGTAGATAAGGCAATAAAGTGTCGGGCCAGGAGTGACAGGTCACAGAAATTCTGTAGTGGTGGACATTAGAAATATATTAGAAACACTAACTTTCCACATCTATTCTTACAGCAGTCAACTGGTCTTTTCCCTTTTATTCTGACTACAAGGGAAAAAGATATAGTTATCAGCCATTTCTTATCTTTAGGAAAGCATAATACAGCTGGAAAGTGCTGCCACATTAACACAGGCCTGGTGGTCTGTAAACCCTTTGACACAAATTATCTCTTTTAAAAAATACAATAATAAACTTTAGTCAGTTTGAAATAGGGAAGAAGAAGAGAAAGTCACTTAGAAAGTGCTTTATCAGCTGACTTTTATTCTCCAAACAGCATGTGGGAACCAGAAATTCCTCCAGTTCTCTTCAGGGATCATGTCCAGTACTTTTCATTCCCTAATTAACCACACAATTCTCTATTTCAGCTAGGTGTTTGACATAAAAGTAAATTTTAAACAGGGCAAGACCATTGACAATGAAGCTTCATGATGTTTCAGTCTTCTGATGAACATGGAATCCCTCCTTTAAGAGTCTAGCAAAGAAAGAAGGTTTTTCAATGCACATGTCTCTGTACTTTCTATCTGTTCTCAAAGGTAACAAGACTTGCAGAAATTTGTGAGAATCTTTAAAAATAACTGTGTCAAAAATGTGAGTACTATCTATTTTTGTTTCATGGTGCTGGAGGGCAAATTTCACAAGATTCGCAGACTTGACCTATCCTGTCAGCACCATTTTCTGTCTACTGTTAGTGAGCTATAGAAGTAATATATAGGAACTGTTGCATTTGTGTCCTTAGACGTTGTGGCTGAAAACAGCAGTTACATCATTTAGGCTGAAGTAATAAAAAATACAGTGTTTCTGAATTTTTTGAAGCAAGTATTAAGAAAAAAGATGAAAAGGTTCAACTTCACATATTGTAGAAATCAAAAAAAAGCAGTGATAGTTGTTTGAAATTCTATTCTTAATGCTTTTATTGTTCACCTTACAAGTGAAAAAATCCTACACGCAATGAATTTTCCCATAGTTGTTTTTTGTTTATTTGTTTTTACTTGAAATGGTTCTTAACAGAATATATATTGCAGTAAAATTTAAGATGTATTTTAAACAAAAAGATCTAACTACTACAACAATACATCCAGAGTCCTAAAAAACTTAACCAGTCATGCTCTTTTAGTTACTGTGCCACTATTATAAAAGATTGGTTCTCACTTACATAGGCATTTCCTATTTACCTGTCTCCATAAGTATTCTAAAAATATAGAAATGTACTCCTAACTCCAGTTAGTAAGAACTGAGCTACAAAATCTTTGTCAAGATAAAAAACTGAACTTAGCTTTCCAAAATACACTTTAGTGCTGTAGTCCTACCATTTTCATTTAGGCTATTTCATCCCTCTTCCATCTCCCCTTCATCTATTCTTATATCATTCAGACTATATCCTGATCATGAGCTGATTCCACCCACCCTATGCCTTTTCTGCTGTGACCTCAAAGGAGACGGGGAATGGCTGTTAAAACATCCCATTGCAGTGACAGCCAAATAAACACTTTTCCCTGTATCAGGGCATTGCTTGCAACAGTCTTTGCCACAATCCAATTGCATTGATGCTACTCATGAAAGATCAAAAAACTGGTGGTTAGATACAGCCATGAGATTGATTTTGTAGCATGCTTAAGAGAGTGTTTTTGCCTAATAGCAATCTTGGCTGTCACTGACTTGTCATTCTCAGTAGGTTGCTGCAAAAATCAAGGAAGGAATTGCGCATTCAGGAATATTACCTTTAGTTTTGAGCTCAGCAATGTTAATGTGATAATTCATTCACACAGATACAAAAGACCTCAAGATAAGTAAGCAGCAGCAGAGATAAGCACAGACATGAGTGTTGACAAATCTCACAATCCTATCAGGAATCACGCAATGTTTGAGTCAGTCTTCAAGCCCCAGGCTCTACAATGAAGCAATCAAATAAGCATGTCAACTTTATTTTTAAGATACAGGGTAGTTATCCAGGCCAGAAGAGGGGGAAAGTTTTCAAAGTCAATGTAACTATATATTGATATTGTCATTTGTGAATGCTTAATATAGACAGTACCAGATCTGATGAGATGATGAAAAATGAGTTGGCAAGATACTGAAAGAAATTCAAATCTGCACACACTTGAAGCCTTGTTTTTGAGAAGGAAGTAGCTGGTAAAGTGCATCCAGTCAAGAAAAGCCAGTGCGAATATCCCAGGACACTTCTCCAGAACAGCAATATCTATGAAATTCTAACCCAATTGGAAAGCTGCATTCTTGAGCAAATTTCACTCAATATGGTATGAAGCACAGGCAAGTAACCGATCTGCTGACTAGATAACCAACCAACTTTCCTATTTCTCATTTCTTTACTTTTTTTACAAAGTAGGCTCAGATACTACTGAATGCTAATTGCTTTTATCCTACCTGCCTAATATACATCTCAATCTGTTCCAAGCACTCCCATTCCCTCTGGTCCCATGTTCTGCCATTCTGACCTCTCGCAACTACCATGACGTTAAACATGCTGACTGTTACTGCCTCCTTACAGGTGACCAACACTTACACCATCATCAAGAAAGCAAGAGCAGGAGACCAAAATGGCTGGTGGGGTCACACCAGGGAAAAATGCTGACTTCTCATACTGAGAGTATGCAACAATCTATCACTGAGAAAAGTCTTTTTAACATATATCTAATTATTTTCTTCTCTGTCAAAGGAAAACCAAATGTAAATAAAAGATGAAGGTAACGTCCTGTCCCCTGTCCCCTGTCTCCCCTACCTTTTGTGTATAGGAGATACCAGTTGTTTCAACAGTTACTCTAGCAACCTCCAAACTCAGTATTGTTATTTAAAATTAGTTTAAAACTACAGGGGTGGTAACTTTGACAGATTCATTTTACTGCAAATTTTACAGTGATCTTGCAGAGATAGGCAAAAAAATTAATTTCTTATTTTTATTCAAAAAAACAAGGCCTTGAAGGAACTAGTTAATTCTCAAAGCTGGATGCTTTCTGGAATGCCAAATAAATCCTTTAAAATGAATCAGCCATGATTTAAAAGTCAAATCTTGACTAATTATCATAAGAGAACAATTTAATTTCTTCCTAACATAAAAATTATCAAGGTCCTCAGTGAAAGACAAATAGATAAGGTCCCTTCTGCAGCCTGTCATACACCTGGAAACAGAAGCGTATGACTTTTAGTCTAGAGCATACTAGAATTAACACCATTGCACAGCAAACCTCAAGGGTATATGGGGCAGAAATGGGATACGTCAGCAACACCATGCTGTTCCAAAGCAAGAGCAGTGATCTTAAAATATATAAAATGTAATGTTGTATAACATCTGTGAGGCAATATTTCCAGATTTTTAAGACTTTTCCTAAAATACTGTCTAGCTTTGCACATAAAATTAAAAAGGAAGTGGAATTTGATGAAATAAATGCAAAATTGGATCCTCTGGCAAACTGACTGTTGTAGTATTTCAGAGATTTTTAGAGATCACCTGCTGAAAGCAGTATATGGTAATAAATATGAAGCAGGTAAAAATATTAAACATATTATCATTACACCAGTTGTGAAGATATCATTCAGACTGATCCCTAACAAACTCAAATATAAGGTCAAATGAACAAAGACAAAGGCAATGCTTTTTAGAGATTTCCAGTTTCGGATTTGTTTTATGAGTGGTCCAAATATTGACTACTCCCTTTTACCAGTCCCTACTGATGTTGTCAAGATAGGTCAGTTGGATTACCAATGTAATATTTTATTTCAACAACTTTGAGTGATTTTGTTGAAGTTTTGAAACACTGTAATGATTAAATGAATTTCACGTTACAGTTGTTTTCAAACAACTCATATTTAAAAAGTGATAGAACAGTAGACTTTAAAAAAAAAAAGTATGTATTTTATTAATATTTTTTCAATTCCTAGGAACCACCATCCCAGAAAAGCTTTCATCTTAGGTTTATGGTACCAAATTTTCCACTTAGATTTCCTGGAGGAACATTGCCCAAAAGTTAGCAAGACTGCACAGCTCCCACTTAAAGAAAAATGCCTCCAGGTGTATTTTTTCTTTCAAAGAAAGAGACAATAGAGAGTAAAACAGAATGAAGATTGCTTTATCCTGTGCCTAAACTTTTATCCTGTAAGCTCAAGAAACTTCCTGGAGATAGCTGTGTATCTGGTTGGGAGACAATTACAAGTATTTTGAGGTAGCATTTTTTTTCCTTAATACAGCATGAAATTTCAAAGAATTTGCTCTTTTATGTTAGGGTGCTCTTCATCTCAGCCAGCTTAACAGAAAAGGTCTTCCCATTCATGTGCTGTCTTCTTCCAAGCTCCAAACACAGAAGTATTTTTCAGGAAATGCTCTATGGCACTTGAAACAGTAACCTTTGATAGAAGACGGCTTATCAAAAAAGATATGGAAGAAGGAGAGATCCCAGATTTTTGTTTTGGACTCATTGAATAGAAAAACAGTTATTGCTGCATATCTATTGAGTTCTAAGCATGTAAAACTCACTATGTCAAATTTTTATCATCTAGAACACTGTGAGGGGGAATGTAAATGCTCTATGCTAGATCTTTTCTAAATACAAAAAGTCTGCTCAGTTTGATCAAGCCAATAGTGCAGGTTAATGTCACAATTTTATCAATTCATATTAGGAACTGTATACCAATGCTCTATACCAACAGTATAGAAGGGTAATGTTCTGGAGGCTGTTGGCATATCTCAAACATGTCCACTGAGATTTTACTTTTTAAAGGAAAATTTTCAATACACATGCTGATAACTAACTTCAGGAAAAGCATAAATTATCTCTTCTGTTACACTCAATTACTCTTTTGGGTCTCAGCTGAGATGCTCAAGTTTTGTGTGATAAAAAACTGGGAAAATATGCAAAGCAACAATTTTAGGTATAGCAAAAGCTTCAGTTCCAATTTTAAAGGGACTGTATCAATACAGTAACAGATACATTTCAAGATGTTAATGATAAAAGTGTTTATTAAAGCCAAAATAGTTTAAAAATAAAATTACATATCATTGCTTGTAACACCACGATGAGGTAAAACTGGTCAAGAACACTGCCTATATTCTATCGCAATGTGACTAATTTGTAAGGCTATTGAATTTTGGATTAAAAGTTAGTTTCAATATATGAAAAAAATTAAAATATGTTTCAAGTAAAACAGAAATCATTTCTATTTATAATGGATTTGTGAGCAGTGGCCCAAGTCCTTATTTATTTTTTAGCATTAGCCAGATTTTTGGTGGTTACATTTCTTGACAGTCTTCTTTTAAAGATTCATGTATTTAAGCATACTGACAATTTTGCAGCTAATACTGTATCTAACCTTGAATACCTAAAAATTAAAGTGTTTACATATTATAAGAACAGATCAGTGATTTTTGGAGTGGGACTGATATAGTAATCAGTATTTCTGTGCTATCCTTTTTCTAAGTAACATAACTCTGCCTCTCCTAACATATTCAAATCTTTTCAAGTAGTCCTCAAGAGACTTCTTACTAGTTTTTAAAAATAAGCTAGCTCCCCAGGCGTTCTCAAGAATTTCTAACCAAAATGACATCCTTATGAAAGCACATTGCTAGTACTGAGCAATGATGGCTGAAGGGTGAGAGTTGAGATGAATGGTGATGCAGTTCAAGCAAAGTCCTCAGTAATTCTGCCTATTCTATGCTGTTCAGTGAGGGAGTGCACAGAGGTCACCAAGATCATCAGTTTGGCACCTTTAAAAAAGGCCTGACAAGAGTCATGCCTACAAGCTCATAATTTAGGTCTCCTGTTTGTAAGATAAGTGTTCCCAGTACCTTTCAGAGTTTGAAAGTGTCAAATATTTCAAGTTCTGGATTACATTACTTCAAAGAACAACAACATCATGACAAGTACACAAGTTTACTAGGTAGCATCTTAGTAGAATCATAGAATCATAGAATGCCTAAGGTTGGAAGGGACCTCTAGAGGTCATCTAGTCCAACCCCCCTGCAC
>JAWLRI010000563.1:8324279-8340229 GCA_034781795.1 Crypturellus tataupa | reverse complement strand
TCTCTTCTCTTCTCTTCTCTTCTCTTCTCTTCTCTTCTCTTCTCTTCTCTTCTCTTCTCTTCTCTTCTCTTCTGTCTTGTCTAGATTGGAAGCACTGGTGCACTTCCATGAATTTGTCTCTTAGCTGAAGTCAAATAAATATCTATGCATTATTATTTTTGGAAGACAAATGCTGCTTTCAATCACTACGTTATGGAAGGAAATATATCAAAAGAAATTAGTACCTAGATTTCCATGAAAGTAACAGGGAGGCAGAGAAGATAGTTGACTGGGCGTATTCAAACATGAAGAAGCAGAGCAACAGAAATGACTATCTGAGACTCAATTAAATTAAAATCTCTGAGAAAAAAAAAAAGAAAATTCATGTAGTTCCATGTATGAATATCAACCAAACTGAAGGAAGAAGGAAGACTGGCATTTTCATCATAAGAATTACTGTCAAAAAATCAAAATCTGCACACACATCTAAAACCATGCACAAAAATGACTGGTTCAGCTACAAGATGAGAACACTACAGTATCCTGTACCCCAGCATATTAGCTAGCAGCAAGTCAGCTCACGGGCAGGAAAACCTGACTTAGCTAAGTACTGTATCCAAAGTAAATAACTTACTCTGTATGCATGCAGACAGACATACATCTACACCTATATTCACACCCTTGCCAACGGGAGCCATGATTGTCTTTCAGAACAGGATTCCAAGGATTATTTGTTTCTTGTTATCATAAATCAGGCTGTAAATCTCATGAATCTCAATTCCAGGTAGGGTATTTCTTCAAAATCTCCCACATAGGTGGTAGCTCACTTTATACCCAGATCTGGTCAGAAAGTCATTCGCTTCCATAGCTCCTTCAGCACAAGAACAGTTTCAGTTCTACACTGAAGCCAGTATTTGAGCAAAGTCTGAATAGTATATGTGCCTATTTAATCCATGGCCCCATTGCTCCTCAAGTTTTACCTCTATGTTGTTCACGTTTTCCTGTAGCATTTTGAATCATAATGGATTATGCATGAGACCTTCAACCAGGAAGTTACTCGAGAGCTACTTAAATCCTCTAGCTTAATTAACCTCCCAAGTTGATAAATGCCATTTAATTGTGTTGCAAAGGAGGTTTATGACCACCCTAATAACATACATTCAAGCATAAATTTCATGAGTTGTGGTGATACAAGTATCATTTCCCTTACTTCCCTAATGTAACTAGGTGTTAACTCACATTATGGGCTATGCAGGAAGGTTTATGAGAGAAACAGCAACTTTGTTGCATTCATGTACCCAAGACACTCAGCTAATGACTGTCAGGTTTAAAGCTTGTCATAGCTTCTTTGAGAACCTAAACAAAGAAAATTCTTAACTGATAGAGCACCTGAGAATTTTTTAACACTGCTACTATGCTGGGATGAAAATATATCAAAATAAAGTGATTTTAAAAGCACAGTGCAGCTAAATATTTCAGTAAGAAAAAAAGCATGCAATACTGTTATCATTAAGGTGGAATGAGAAGAGGTCACATGAAGAGGTCACTTATGAACAGTTTTAGATAAATTGAAATGGGAGACTTTGATATAGTACAAGGTACCACAATACCATAATACCATTGCAAGGGCAATAGATTTTAAAATGAGAAAATAAAATGCCTTTTTTGTATAGTTGTCCTATGGAAATATTGACTACAAAATTTGTCAAAACAAAAGATTAACAGGTTTAAAAATATACATGAATAAGATTTACATAGCAATAGCCAGACAGAGAATTATGTTAGGATAACTTTGCTTTGTATCAGTAAAACACATCCAGGCTAAGCTAAATATGTCTGTGTGTGCCCATGTGCATATGTGAGTATATTGCAGGAAGGGAGCAGAAGAGAATGTAATTAATGGATAATTATCATGATGATATTTTGACCTTCGTGTTCTCTTTAGCTCATCTTTCAAATCTTCTGAGGCAGGTGTTTATTTTCTTTAGATGCTATAGCTCTTTGTAAATACAAAATATATTTTCTTAATGCAAAGATTCACAGAAGATTTCTGCTATTGAAGAAAAAGGCGAGAAATTTTTCTTATGGTTTTGTCATTGCTGCTAATTCTGCCACCTTTGACATTTTCCAGATAGCCTGTCCTCTCCCTTTGTGGAATGAATATATTCTGATGTTCTAAAACACAGTTGTGAGATGTGCCTGCGCAAAGAGGATGCATTATGAATTTCACAAGAAGTGAAAAACATTTTGGTGATATTACTGCTGCCAAAATCCTTTAACAAATACAAGTGTTACTTTTACTTTTCTAAGGAATACCTAATAAGCAACAAATACTCATAGAGGGCAGATAATATTTAAATGACATCTTTAAATGATTAAAAATGTACAACTCTCTGATAGGGATTACAACAGGCCTGCAATATATTTTCATTAGGCACAAAATGTCACCATCATCAAGATGAAAAAGTCCTTTCTGCTGTTCCTAAACAAGTCCACACCCAAGCCTCTGTTTTCAGGAAGAAAAGTTAGTGTTCCAGTCACTAATAGATGGTAAGATGATAGATAAAATTAATAAAGTGGTAAGGCAAGGCAAATAATAAAGTTTCATTCAGCACTTCATTTTCTCTAGCCTGTGTTCCCTTTGGCTGGCCTCAATGGCAGCCTGCTCCTCAGGTAAACACCTGCAGCTATGCCTTTCTTAGCCATGATCCTATCCAAATAGGCTAAGTTGGATACAAATGGATATTCTGTTTGGATATAAAGCCCTAGGAAATGACACAGGAGATGTAATAATGACTATGTACTTATGTAGTGTTTTAAGATGGTGCTAGGATAACACAATTCTCTTCAAGGTCACTTTTCATATTACAGAATGCTGTGGTTTCCTAAAGGAAAATAAGCTGTAAAGAGCTCCAAAAACTATTACCATTATTTTCCTCCCTACGTTTCTTCTATATCTTCTGTCAAATTGCTGCTTTTAAATGCCCTAGAAAGTTACTGTGTACACCAGAAAAGAACTGCCAGGATTTTGAGTACATGAAGTGCTGTGAAGGCAGCGACATGAAGAATCAGAAGCCCAGATGAAGTAAGCTATAGCACACAGAAATATAAGCCTGCTTGTTTATATAACAGATGCCTCAAGAATTCACAGTAACTACTGAAGGACTCAACTGTAAATGTATGAATACTGTGAATTAATAAGCATGATTAATATATACAGTGCAAGCTAATACTTCATAAAAACACTTTTTTCATTACAGTTAATAATTGGGATTAATTTCAGTTTATAATGTTTCTATATTTCTTCTTGTATTAACAGATTTATCATTTCAGAAAGCAAAAAGTTTGATACAAAATTTATACTGAGAAATATGAAGAAAAAATTATTAGAAGATTAGATAAGGAAAATCACAGAGGTTTACACAGTACCATCCCCCCAAATACTGATTAAATATCCTCTGCATACCAAAGCTAAAATTTTAACAAGCTTCTCACAAAACTTAACTTTATTATTTCTTTCTTATAAGTGTAAACAGAGGAAACCCTGAATTTAAAGACGTCTTCATCTTGTTCTACTGCAGTTCATTTATATTTTTCTGGTTCCTCTCCTCTCATGTCTATATGTAAAGTAGCTATGTATGTCATTTAAAAACATCTATTTTAAATGGCAAAAGATAAAGTCAGGTCTACTTTACTCTGTCTGCTTAAGAGAGAAGTTGAGAATGAGGCCAAGTGACTTAGCTGATTACTTCATTAAATTTTGGAGCACAGCACATCTATCTCAGAAGTTATTTCATTGTTTAATAAACCAAAATTCATAAAGCAATGAGGAAGAAGGGACAGTCTCCAGATTGACCTTTCAAAGACTTGATTATGCTACTAAAAGAGATGCTAAGAAAACACTTCCTGATAGGGCTGTGACACAGGAGAGTATTTAGTCAGCCTCTGGCTTTGATCTGTTTTTATCTCCAGATGTCAAGAACAGAGGAGCACTCAGCAAGGCGAAGCCCTCACCTGAGAACACTCTGTTTCTCCTACATTCCTGGAGAGAGAAGGTGAGAATCCCGAAAGTGCCTTGTTAAGTGCTCATTTTCTACAAGTATAGAGAGGTGAAAGAAGACACACAAGAGCATGTAAGGAAAATCCCCCAGAGCAGCCTGTGGTCCATGCAGTGGACAGAAACCTCTTCATTTCTGGAACAATCATCAAAAGTGTTTTCCCCACAGTGCCAGAAGCAGGATTACAGTTCTGTCTTTCAGAGGTATCCAGAGAACTGCAGGTACAAAGAACATGTTTTCACCACCAGGGTAAACTCAGCATTTTGTCTAGGAGATTAATTAGACCAAAACCATAGCTTGCTTGAACAAAGTCTGAATTATGCAGCTCCCTCATCACATGGCTATTTTTTTCATACATCATTTCATTGTATATGGTAGACTCCTAGCAGAAGAAATGCATCCACAGAAAATCTGGGAAACTAAGATTTGGAAGGGCTAGCTGCTTAAACTGTCCAGTCCACAGGGATGCTAGAGGCACCTGACGCAGATGAAAAAATGGAACAAACCTACCCAAGAAGAAAAAAGAAAAAGGTGTTCTGAGGCTGATCAGCTCAAGTACATCCTTTGATGGGAAGCATAGGAAGACTGGAAGTTTACTGTTTGTCCTTTCTTGTTGATTCTTGTTGGTTCCTGGTTATGAATATCATTAACTACAGAGGCAGCACTACTGAACACTGGATGTGCATTTTCTCTTTTTTAATCAATGACACTCAAGAATCTTCTAACTGTTGCTCCAATTCTATCTAAAGATAAATTTAAAAGGCTAAAACTTGTTAACTTTCAGTCTCCTTTCATGCCTATAGCTGTGTCAAAATATGGATTTAAGTGAAACATATTATAACAAAAGTAAAATATTTCAGGTCTTTGAGTCATATCTTGATTCTTCGATTAATTGACACCAATCACCTTTTACATTATTCCTCTGATCCTCTGACATTCTGACGTAGGAGTTAGTTAGTTTATTTTCTTCAACATTGTTTCACCTAATTAGTTCAGATGTCTTTAACAATCCATGGATATTTAAGTAGCAGACTAAGAATGGAACACCAACTATAAAGGAATATGGCCAGCAGACAGCAGAACTTCTTTACTAAGAAGTCCTTTTTGAAAATAGACTCCTGCCCTTCCTGGTCATCTGGAATTAAATATTAGCCATCATGACTATTAAGTCCAGTTTTATTAGTCGATCTTCCTTGGAGTGAGAACATTTGCAAAACCTTACATGAAGACAAGCAGGGAATGTTTCAAAGCAGATTTTTCTTTTTTTTTGCAAACCTGGATACTATCAGAGCTTTTATGGATGCAGAGACTGTCTGAGGACTACAGCAGCACTCAAAGATGAACTATATGAATTCATTCTCCTTACATGCCAGTGGGATAAATAAATAAATGGGTAGCCTTCAACATAAAGGTGAGGGAAACGAGAATGGGAATTCATCAAACTGATGACAAAAACAAACATCTCAACAGCATTTCACGAGACTGATATCTTTTCTAAATAATACTCTAACAGGGAATGGGTCAAAAAGATACACTTCACCATTTTTGGGCTTATCTCTATTGTGACAGATTTTGTGGTAAAGTCACAGCGAAAAGTTATTGCTCTGCTGCTCTTTTAAAAATCTCTTATCCCATTTTACTATATATTTTATTTTGTGCTTCTCCATGGGGTCCACATGCAGATAAAGAAGAATGATAGAAACGTGAAGAGCCAATTTCCCACTAGCAATTACTGAATCTTCTATCAGGAATTCTCATGGATCCTAAATGTCAAAGAAAAGGAGCTGGGTAAAAATATGTCTGCATTTAGGCCTCAGGCAGTCATAAATATGTCTGTTACACAGTTTGTATTTTTCTTACTTTCTTATCTAAGTTCTTCCTCTGCCACTGTCCCTGATACCCTCCTTTATGCCTAAACAGGGGCAAATAACTGTGAAATGCTGAATTTCATAAATCGCATTCTTCTACCAATGCTATCCCTAGTTCACTGAGATTTCACATTTGATTATTGTGACAGCCAGATTCTCCCATGGATCTTTTTAGAAAGGAAGAGCCTAGAAATTCACAAATATTTTCTCTTCTGCAATAGGCCACTCTCAGAGAAACTGCAATAAATTGGATTTATTTTTAACATAATTCTGAGAAGTTTGCCAGAGTGTGAGAATATTGTTGGAAGTGATTGTTCATTTGTTTCTATTTAACTAGCCCTTAGGAAATGAAGACACCATGCACTTCCTTTGCCATGTAATAGGGAGCACATATTAACAATGATGCCGAACGAAGCACAGCACTTCTTACCTTGCAATTGCAAGGCATATAGAATAAACACAAAGAAACGGTAGGTCTTGTAGCCTCTGTGACCTATCCCTTGCAACCTTAACCTCCATGGTATCTAGGTACAATCAGAAAACATGGAGCATTAAGTTTACATTTTTGTCTGAAATATGTTTAGGTTCTTATTTTTCCACTGATTCCATCAGAAGATTTCCTAGCATGCTGTATAGGGAAGAGATTTCATGGCCAAGATACGTGCAAAGAAGCCTTTGCTTAACATCAAATTCAGGGGTGAAATTATACTAAGCAAATTCATAACCTCATTGCGCTTCAGCTCCTACATTCTCACTCAGAGATAATAAGATCTTTTATGGGCTGTGAAACTAAACTAATGAATTAAAAAGCACTCAGCTGACTTGGGCACTTCTGTGCCCTGACTTAATTCCGTGTATATTAATTGCTTGGAGATGTTCAAACATGTACATGCTCCACAATTTATTTTCTCCTTCAATATGTTTAGATAACATAAATTATTCTTCAACAATGTGGACTTCTGTGATTTGTGCCACCTGCAGCCCTAAAATATCACTGCAAGGATTAATGTTCAAACTTCAAGTACTGAAGATTTAGCAGACATATGATAACATTCTGTGACAGCACAAAGTTCAATTATACCCAAACTTCCTTCACCCTACTAAGCGAATATGCATATGTAAAAAATAATTACATATCAATGACATAGAGCTGATAGTTTTCACAGGAAAAAAAAAAAAAGCTCCATTCTCACAATGAGCTTTTAAGCATGCTTTAACATTAAGTCATGTAAAATTGTTACCTGTTCTTAAAAACAATTAATGACTTTGATTACTTCTCATTATTAGGTGTCACATTGCCTCAATGCTATAGAGCTATAGGAGAATTTTCCTGTAAGTTCTATTATGTTCAGCTCCAAAATAATATATAACAAATAATAATCGTAGTAGAAACCTGCATTCAACAAGAGTAAAAAAGGAACTATGAAAATAAGCCAAGCTTGAACAAATCCTATTTATCATCTTTACATAAAAATTTGCATTGCAAAATGGGGAAGAAAGTTTCATTCATAGCTGCTGACAAGAGAAAAACTGTATTTTATTTTTCATGTGGGACGCAGTTATGTGCAAATAAATCACATTCCAGTGGCAATCTCTAGGGTCTTCCATATTTGCTGTTCTTCAGATTTTATCCCCTTCACATACATAGGTGCATACACATACACAAAACTGGTAAAGAGTTTTCAGAAAAAAACATGCATACAAATGAACACAGGGTACCATAAAGACAGACATAATGCACGCAAATTGTAATTAATTATATGACCTTAGGGAGTTTAGGTAACTTGTTCAAGGGTACCACTAAGCCACATTATAAATGTAAATAAATGTATTGTCTTCATTCTCTTTGTCTCTCTCAAGGCTCATCTATAAGTGCCCAAACTAACCATACCACTAGGTAGGCTTGAAAAGGAAATCTTTCCTGCAAGAATGTTCCTGTGGGGCATATTTGGGAATCATTAGATTAAGCTCACCCTAATAAAACAAGAAACAGGAGTAGAATTAGCTTAAGTGTGCGAGGAGCACAAAGACTGATGCTGCCTTTGCAGTAGAGTAGCAAGTAAATTGTCAAAGACTTATATCAAAAAAAAAAAAAAGAATGAAATGAGGGATATTAACATTTTCCTCTGGAACACTGGCCATGACACTTACAAAAGGTTTTTAGTGACCACAACCCTTATCATGTTTGGCTCACTTAAGCCATGGAATCACACAATATTTGGAGCTAAAAGCAACTTCTTGATATAGTCTAGTCCTAATACTCTGCTCAAAGGACAGTCCAACTGATAGGGTTACTTGGGACTGTGTCAATTGGGGTTTTCAGTATTTCCACAGATGGAAACTGCAACATATCTGGGAAACCTGTTTCAGTGTCCTAAACTCCTCCCTCAAAAGGGGTTTTGTTTGTTTATGCTTCTCTATTATTATGAAAATGGTTCAAAGTGCAATGGTGTATCACTATAACTGTAGTGAGTGTCAAACAACTAGCTAAAAAGACAGACAATCCCCAGGTGCTTATGATAACCACTCTCTGTTTCTTTCCTCTCAAAGATGCCTTGATGTTGTAGTTAGAGGGAAAGGACAAATGCTAAGGATTCACAAAAAACTGCCTCAAAAATTTATGTTTTATTTTCCTGCTTTCCCCCAAATATTACTGCATCTCTTTTGACATTTTCAGAGCCCGTTGTCCAAAAATTACATATGAATTCTGTTTACCATTATATTTCTAGCTAAATATAAGATACAAGTCTCAGAAGAACTAAAGTTTTCAGAGAATTTACTCTGATGACCAAAAAAGGCCATATGGACCTCCAAGAGTAATTCACAAATGCAAATTCATTCATCTGACAACCACTCCCCATAACTCCTTGGGGCACTGCAAAAACAGTCACGGAAGTTACCACTTTTAGAAGCAGATGACATTAGTGATACAGTCAAACATAGACTGGTTGGAGCATTCTTATAATCTTAAAGGGTAGAATAGATCTATACCATGTAAAAATTGAATTACATAAGGAGGCGGGATCAGGGAGCAAATACTGAAATGGGAGACAATTTAAAGCACTGATCAAGTCTGATGTGTATGACCATTTGCAGATGCAGGGTTACAGCTAATGATGTTGAAAGCAAGTTTTATTCAGACTATAAGCATCCAATAGGTAAGTTATTCTTCTTCCCTACAGACTACAGCAATATTTAGAAATAAATTAACAGATTTCCAATAACAGATGGGTTCTATTTCCTTTAATCTCTTTATCCATATTATCTAAGTGATATTTACTCTTAGTACCTAAATCAACAGTAATTGTGGTGGCATGAGAAATTTCTGCCCCATTGATTTCCCATAGCACAGAAATGTCTTATTATCTCAAGATGAAAAGGTTAATACGATGAAAATAATAACAACAATCAGAATAATTATGGAAAGAATTATGCATCTGATTGCATATAAGAAGTTAGAATTTCATTTCTGGGTTCTTCTGAAATTTTATACTTCAAAAGTAAAGCAAAAATAGTTAACAAAGTCAATGTTGAATCATTCTCTTATTGACAAAATGGACATACTTACGTATGTTTGTACATAAAATAAGTAGAAACAAAACAAACTATTATTTATTAACACTAGTTAACTCTCCTTATGATCTGCATAATACTTTTCTTCTACTGTTTGTTACTCCTCTCTCCTAGAAAAAAATGTGTATAGGTGGGATGGAGAAGTGAATCTTAACACTTGCTAGACAAGAATATCCTGAATCAGGTCTTGTAGCACTCATGGCTAATCACTCATGTGATTTCACAGTGTCAGAAGTAAAAGACGAATGCTTTCAAATTCATAGCATATTAATATGAATATACTCCATTAACAATGGAGTATTTCTTTGGGACGTTAACTCCAGACATCTTTTTATTGTATGAAGCATGAGTTTAACAAGGTAAAGTTAGCAAGCTGGCTGCTCATTATAAAGCATGTACCTGTGCTATCATGTTACCTTGGAGTCAAGCTTGCTCTCAAGTCCAAATTATCCAGTTACTCACAATGCAACATTAATTTGTCATCTTACTTACACTGAGGTGAGCCCAGGCATTGTTAAAAACTGTCCAAATGCCACCTCTCACAGCCACCTAGGCAACAGCACCTCTGTCTTGACATGCAAGACAATGGGCACATGTTGCTTTTCCTAGTAACTACAGCATTTGGCAAAGCTGGCAATTTCAATAGACGAGTTGGAGTGACCCTTCACAAGGAGCACATACAAACCAGAAGACAACTACATAATAGAGCAAGAAGGCAGACTTTGAGGCACAGGATTTATGAATAGAGCCAAAATTTCTGTTGTCATTTAAAACCAAGTTTGGTATTTTAGCATTACAAAACTAATTACTGTAGTGACCCATGTGCACACTATTCTTAATTGATCTGTGGGGTTAATTTATTTGACTATATGTGAAAATTAATATAAATATCCATGCCTAACATCATAAACACATGCCATTATAAGGCACATCTAACTGTATAATTTGACATTACCCTGAGAAATGCTGACTGTAAAAAAATTGGCCAGTCGTGGGATATTCGGCTCTACTACATATGTTAGGTAATATGAATGTATATGGTACATGGGCATAAATGGGAATATAACCATTGCAGTAACAAATTTCAAAGTAATGAACTAATCACAGGAATTCCAAAAAGCCAAACTAAATTCTAGTGTATTCCCTTCAGCTTCAGGCTAATGAAAACAGGATACAATTGGGTCTAACAGCCAGGGTAGATAGGAAGTAGAACTAATCATATCTGACTACAGAAACTAAAAAAAGTTAAAGTAACTATGTGAGGTCCATAGGTCTTATCACTATGGTCACATCTCACAGGATCTAATTTCTGATCTTATGCTCAAGCGATTCAATTGTGCTTTCTTTTTACTTGTTATTATCAAACTTTAAACTACACTGTTAGAAAAAAAGTACGGGATGCTGATAAAACTGTTAACTTTGTTGGATAATTATGTTGTATTGTAAATAATTAACAGGTTCCAAATTAAGAGAACTGAGTCTGAGTATCCTGAAATTATCTATTGTAGACAGTAGAGGCAAATAGGGGTCTTTGGGCTTTGTTCTGAGGCATCCTGAAATAATCACTTAGCAAAGAGGAAATCAGATGAGAAATACATGGCAACAGACTCAATTGACTTTGGTGACATGCACACTAATGGCTCCAGCTGAGAATGGTGAGCAGGGCAGCCAATTTAATTCTCAGAGTCAGAAAGCAATTAAATCTGCTAATTACCCAATAATTTATGCAAATGTTCAAAGGCAAGAAGAAGCAGTGATTATCCATTTCACAAAGAAATTCTTCCTTCCTTCTTTCCTTCTCTTAGCAGCTCTTCCCAAAGCAAGATCAGCTTCACCTAACTTAATGTCACACTAATGACTATTACAGCTTTTGCTCTCTGCCTAAAGATGGCCTACCTAATGATTCCCAAATGACAGGTTGGGACAGTGGACACTGTATTTAACACATGGTCATAACCATTATGATAAGAACGTTTGATCAATTAATTAACCATAGGAATCTCCCCTGAGCGAGAAAAGGCAAAGTAAATGTTACAGTCTTGTTTTGCAAAGGTGCAGAGTGAAAAAAAAAAAGTCATAACAGAAAATTTGCTGTCTGTAACTGTTAAAAGGAAAGTAGTCAAATCTTGGGTGCTGTAAGAACAAAACAGACCCAAGAGTCTGTACTACCAGACAAGAACAAATAAAATCTATTCATCAGGTTTCTTTTGCAGTTAGTTTGGGATACTGTCATGTTTCTTCCTGTTTATAAACTGAAATATACCAGACTACTAACTCTATAGATAGGTGCTTCTTTTCTTTTTGCATCAGGTTTTCCTCACAGACTCCTAAATCATAAAGCATTCAGCCCCTTTAGGGTTATCTAATCTGACTTTTCATGTTAGTGGAAATTTGAAATACAGTCTATCTTTCAGAAAACCATGAAGCTTAACATTAAAATACTTAGTGTTGGAGCAAACAAGCTGTAGTCCCCTTATTGTGTGTAAATATATATATATATATATATATAAAAACATATATATATTAAATATATATCTATATATATTGGAGTGCTTCCAGTTTAACTCACCTGGCAGCTGTCTACAGTTCAAAGGATGGTCATGTCGTAGGGCTGTAAAGGATCTGAATTAACACTAAGTTCGCATTTTGTAGTTGATCTACAGTATCCAAGTGTTGAGTGAGGCTCCATAAAAAAGGAGGACAAAGACAGACAACCGTCATGTTGTGTATCAGCCATGTGTGTCAGCCTGTCACTTGGCTCCAAGAGGTCCTTGAATCCAAGGCCTAAACAGAACCAAGATTGTGCTGTTTAGATTTAATATTTCTTGGAAAAGTTTGTTTAAATAGATATATATATGACCAAAAAAAGTTATATTATTTGCTTCTAGAAATTCATAAAAACAGTCTTCATAGAATATTTACTACCTCTTTAACATGTCTTTTTTTTAAGTTTTGATAAGACTGTCAAAACACATTCATATAATTTTGACCATTTATGTTTCTAACTTTATATACTTAAAGGACAAATTTTACATTTGGATCAAATTCTGAACTTAAATTCCTCACATTTCCTCAACTGCTCTCACAAATTATTATGGACTACTGATGTATTAGGATAATATTCAATGGGAGTTGATTGTCACTTAGTAAATAGTATCATACTATATACAATAGGTGTCTTCAGGAACAAATAACGACTGGATTGTCTTCACTAGCAACTTAAGAGTTAATCATTTTGAATAATGATAATGATTTTTCTGATATTCACACACCTGTATGTGGTAGTGATACCTCTTCTGTCCTTTCTTGGCTATTTCCAGAATTTCTGCCTTTCATCCCTATTTTTAAACTTAAAATGTCTCTAGGCTTTCACAGAAGTTAAGAGGATTCTCAGATACAAAGATGGGCTATCCTCTTTTATCTATCTGTCTTCATTGATACACAGCTCACAGTCAAAAGTATAAGGAAGAAAATGCTTTTGTAAAACAAACAAACAAAAACAAACAAAATGAGTGGCACTAAGAGAAAATGGAAACAGGGTAGAGATTGTCCAGACTGAAGACAATGAAGATTTTTCACAGCAAGAGTGTAACAATTAGCGACGGAGTTTCTCAAAACAAGAGTAATACTAAAACTGGATTTCTTCACAACACAAAAGATGGATAGTGACTCTTTGAATTCTTACCTGATGAAGACAATCAGTACCTCAGAAAATGACAGCTCCTGAAAGTATTTCACCTTCTTAGCCATTATAATTCCATAGAAGAACCTTTTATTGCTATACAGTGGAGTGTCACAATGTGTAGTATCTTTCAGCTTAGCATGTGTTTTTCCTCTCAGTGTGATATAATGTGGGACGGCAGTCGACTCATTTTATCAGGGCTATCCTGCAATTGCTTTTTGATTCTCACTTTATTGGCTATGCACAGTTAAGAAGTCATTTAAAACTTTGATTGCTAGGGAGAACTGTGAAATATTCACTGGGATTTATTCCTTTCCCTTTGTGATGTACCTTCACAGCAATGTGACCCTGGTGGCTAGGAAGCATATTGTATGAATAGCAATTTAACGAGGTCTTGGAGACTGCAAGGTCTCCAAAGAAAACTTCATTTTGAAATTTCCCTGTGATGGAGTCTTTTATGAATAAATCCTGCCAGCAATTCCAATGAAGATAACCTGCACCATTACCCTAGGGGCAGGTTGGAAAAAATATAAAAAATTATAATGCAATACCTTAAATACTGGTAAACTACAGATCCACGTAAAACCAGTCTCGCAAACTAGCTGAAATGCTGAAGTGAGGCACTGAAAGAAGGAAGGTCTCCATTTACAAGAGACATAGCAGGTAAACAGGCCTGTGTATTTTGCAAGATTTGGCAACATAGTCACAGTTTGCATAATTCACAGTAAGAATAATAGTCCAGAATGTAACAAGTATGTTGATAGCTTTCATCTTCTGAAGAGTGCCTATACAATACATGTATTGCATAACATAGTGTACAACAGATTTTTTCTTAATTCACATTTTGCTGATACTCCACTGCAGTCTCTGTGAGTGATTTGAACTGCCTCATTCATTTTATCACTTGTTAACTTTGAAACATAAAAATGACCACTTATATGTCAACATAAAGTATTTCACGGCTGATCAATTTTAGGAAGAACTTACTTTAACATGCTCAAATCCAGCCTTGCATACATGCCCCACTTTACTGAGCTGTCAATCACCTATGTTCCTTTTAAAATATTCTGGTTCTTCCCCTTTTCTGTGTGACCGTTCTGGAGATGTTCCTTTGTGCTATCTAAACAACTAGCATCAGCACAGTAAAAAAATGGGTAAGTGTACACCAAACACAACTTGGAATGACACAGCCACTCATAGCGTATAACCATTAGCAGCACTACAACCGCTTTGAGCAAGCAGCCCGTGTCAGACAGGAACACAGCGCACAACTTACAAGATGAAATGACCGGGTTGTATCTGCAATGGACTGCAGTAGGGGCAAACAGGACGATCGCTCTTTTGGCCCTTGAAACTGTTGTGAGCTGCTCCCTCAGCCCCGCTGGCAGGAGCTGCCTTCGCCAGCCCTCTGCCCCGCCGGTTGGCAGCGCCCTCGCGGGGCAGAGGGCTCCTGGAGCCGGGCGCCGGCAGCGCCGCGCGGCCCCCCGGCGCCGGGGACAGCGTCGTCACTGCGGGAGGAGAGAGCGTGACACCAGGGATGGCATTGGGGACACCCCTGGAGACATCCCTGGGGACACCCCTGGGGACACCGCAGGGACATCCCTGGGGACGTCCCTGGGGACACCCCTGGGGACACCGCAGGGACATCCCTGGGGACACCACAGGGACATCCTTGGGGACAACCCTAGGGACACCCCCGGGGACACCGCAGGGACACCCCTGGGGACATCTCTGGGGACGTCCCTGGGGACATCCGTGGGGACACCCCTGGGGACATCTCTGGGGACATCCCTAGGGACACTGCAGGGACATCCCTGGGGACATCCCTGGGAACATCCTTGGGGACATCCTTGGGGACATGCTTGGGGACGTCCCTGGGGACACCCCTGGGGACATCTCTGGGGACATCCCTAGGAACACTGCAGGGACATCCCTGGGGACATCATTGGGGACATCCCTAGGAACACTGCAGGGACATCCCTGGGGACATCCGGGGGGACATGACCGGGGACGTCATTGGGGACACCACAGGGGACATCCCTGGAGATGTCCTTGGGGATGTCATTGGGGACATCCTTGGGGACACCCCCGGGGATGCCGCAGGGACGTCCCTGGGGGCGTCCCTACAGACATCCTTAGGGACATTCCTGGTGACACTAGGGACGTCATTGGGGACATCCCCGGGGACATCCTTGGGGACATCTCTAGGGACATCCTTAGGGACATCCCTGGGGACATCCTCAGGGACATCTTTGGAGACCTCCCTGGGGATGTCTTTGGGGACGTCCCTGGGGACATCTTCAGAGACATCCCTGGGGACATCCTTGGGGACGTCCCTGCAGGCATCTCTGGGGATGTCCTTGGGGACACCCCTGAGGATGTTCCAGGGGACATCCCTGGGGGCACTGCAGGGACATCCTCAAGGACATCTCTGGGGACATCCCTGGGGACGTCCCCGGTGACACCCCTGGGGACACTGCAGGGACGTCCCTGGGGCACCCCTGGGGAGATCCCTGGGGACACCCCTGGGGAGATCCCTGGGGACGCCGCAGGGACGTCCCTAGGGACATCCCCCGGGACACCCTTGGGGACACCCTTGGGGACACCGCGGGGTGGGTGGCACTGACCTGCTGTGCTCAGGCTGCCGGGGGCCTGCGAGAGCGGGAGGCTCCCGCCGGGGCTGCTCACCTGGCAGAGAGGGGACAGGGGACATTGGGGACATGGGGACATTGGGGACACAGGGGACATTGGGGACGGGGGACATTGGGGAGACTGGGGGACACGGGGACG
>JAWLRI010000563.1:8280944-8324179 GCA_034781795.1 Crypturellus tataupa | reverse complement strand
GTTGGCGCGGCCGTTGGGGCGGCGCGTGCAGCTGAGGCGGGGGTTGGCGGTTTCCCCTGGGGGCGCCCCCGATGCCCGCCGTGCGCAGTAGCTTACGGGACGGTGACTGCTCGCGGCTGCACGAAGGGGAAAAGGCGAGGGAGGGCCTTTGGTTGCTGCCATCCCCGTAGCGACCCCACGTGCCCCACCTAATGTCCCGGGAGGTCTGCTGCTTGCCGAGGAATAGGGATGCTCCAGAGACACTGCTAGGCCTCAGACTAGTTGCTTTTTGCCGTTCTTCCACTAGGGCACCACGAATGCCTCCGGGAGAAAGCCCGGAGTGTGCCTAGAGCAACTGCAGAGCTCGGCGGGGGGGACGAGAGAAAGGCAGGGAGGCTGGTGGTGCCATTCTCTGTCCTGCCGGTGAGGGGGGGAAGCTGGAGCAGAAGTGGACACATGCAGCAGGTCAGCACCAGGCCACATGGCTGGTGTCACGGGTGAATTCTCACAGTGGAACAAGGACTCTTTGGCCACGAAGGGGTCTGTCCAACTAAGTGGAATAAGAGTGTCTCTGCAAACCCTGCTAACTTAGTGATGAAAACTTAAAACTAGATACGACAGGGGACTTTTACCATAACAGGAGCAGAAATGAGGGCTCAGGAGACAGTGACTGGTTGCACTTGCACCGCTCAGGGCCTGACTTCTTAAGTGACTTGATTGACAGGCTGAAGTGCACCGTCAGCAGGTTTGCATGCAACCCTAAATTGGAAGGAGTGGACAATATACTATTCAAAGGGACCAGGGCACGGCAGAGTAGTTGGCTGACAGGAACCCCATAAATTCAACAAAAGCAAATCCAAAGTCCTGCTCCTAGAGAGGAATAACTCTATAAAACAGTACAGTCTGGAGGCAACTATGAAGGAACTACTGTGCAGAAAAGGCACCAGGGATCCTGGTGGAGAGCAAGCCAAACATGAGCCAGAAGTGCAGCCTGTCAGCAAAGAGAATCAACAGCGTCCTGTATTAGTGCAGCTGTTGCCAGTAGGTTCAGAGAAGTGAACCTCCCCTCCATTCAGCACTTGTGAGGTGGTGTCTGGAGTGCAGTTTCGAGTCTGGGGCTCCTTAGGCCACAATGCCACATCGAATGTCTCCATGCATGGCCAAGGTGTGCCTTGCTGCTTTGCTGCCTCTTCAAAATGGTCGGTCATTGATGTGCCATCAGCAAGTCTGACCTTGGTAGTAGGAGGACAAGGCTTGCCCAGCAGTAGACCTGACAAGATGGCAGCGCCTGTCACACAGGGAATGCAGCAGTGGCAGCTGGAGGGGCAGCCTGTTGTCTCCAGGACCGCTGAGCAGAGTTTGGCTCCGTATGGCAGTTTTCAAGGCTTGATGGTGCGGGCACGTGGCATGTGAGGGAAGACAGATGGTGAGTGTGGCATGCTAAAGGCTCTTTGGATAAGTAGGCACAGTGGCTCCTGGAATATGTTCTCAGCCAGGGATTACTCCCAAGCGCTATGTAGTGTGGATGTAGCAAATCAATTTTAGAAGGGGCTAGCCATGAGCAACCTGGATGCACACTGTTGCAGATTAATTGGCTAGGGGAAACAGCAATCATTCCTTGAAGCAGACCATAAGAACAGTATAGATATAGCCATAAAAATGCAAAATTGTTTCTTAGAGCTGTGGCCCAAAATGAGATTAATTATTCCATTGTTTTATATATTAAATGATTAAAAATTAAACAACTGTTTTGAAACTTTTTTTTCCTAGGACTTTATCTTTTATGATCATATTTTATTATGTCGTTATTATGTTGTTTGGGTTATTTTTAATTTTTTCATCGACTTTAGTTTCATAAAAATGTGTTTACATTCTTTGGACAACCGAAACACCTGCCTGGATCTTATCATGTCTCTAAGCTTTTTCCATTTTGGGTTAAAATACATGAGAATCTATGCTGGTGAAAGTCAGCCTGTCTTTATTTCCCCCTCTCGTTGTAACAGCAGTTACTGTCAAAATGTTGATCAGAGCTTTTAATAACACTATATTGAATTTTAGTGACACATTTAATCCAGAATCAGATTAAAATTCATTTTTTGGATTACAAACCAATCTTTTCAGAAATCAAAAAAATTTATTTGGAGTCTTCCTTTCAGGGCTCTTGAAGAAGCAAGAAATATCAGTATGATCCATTTCCTTCACTAGGAAGAATTAACATTTAATATTTTTCACACTATTTACTAAATACACTAAAGAATCTAACAGTGTTAAGAATCAAAATGAAAGGCAGAATTAGAAGTTCCCTCTGATGAAAAATAATATTTTGATGGTGCTAATGTAATAATCAAGTTGCTGTTGTTTTAAACCTGACATTTATTTGTGGTTCTAGATTAACTGAGTATATTTCCAAAGGGAAGCCAGCTGTTGTTTATGAACAGTTGTTCTTTTGACTGGCATAAAATCTAATTAGGATTATTTCTAGTCTTTTTTGAGGTCTTGAGCATGTGGTATTTGTCTGTAACCTCTTAGAATCCTACTTTGAAGCAATAAGCTAGCAAAAAAAAACACCTACTATGTCATCTGTTTCCATATCCTACTCCAATGGTGGTAACAACCACTTAGTTCTTCAGAAAAAGACTAACTTGTGAGCTCTATACATGTGGGAGATTTTTTTTTTCTGGATTCTGCCATGGTAATTGAACATGTGGCATAAAATTAATTTGAAGAATTATATCTCTCAGTCTTTGTTTACAGTAAAACATGGCCAAGGATGAAGAACCAATTGCAAAGTAACATGGCAGCCGTGATCCAAATTTTTATCCAAACTCTAAGGCTAAGATTTCCTGGTGGAGTCAAGGGCACAGTAAAAAAAAAAAAAAAAAAGGACCCTAAACTGAAACATTCTTTCAAAAGCTGCTGTTTTTTTAAGACATTAATCACTTTTAATTTCACATTAAGAACTACATTCATTAGGCAAAGCACATTTTTACCACATTGGACTCTTTTTCTTTTTTTTTTTAATAAACAAGTTTTTGTTATACCTGAATAAACACAATGTACTGTGTTTACACATTAAGGGGGGGTTGGATTGACAAGTAAATACTAATGAAGAATTTGACTTTATCCTCAAGGATTTTAAAGGATCACTGTTACCCATACAAATCAAGTTATGAGTTAAGATGAGATTTCTGGTCTCTCTTAGCCTGTTGTTTATCATAAATTTGCCTTTGCTCTATAACAAATATTATATTCCCAGGTGGCTGAGAAGTGAAACTGTGCCCCTTGATACATGAGAGTAGTTGTAGGTTAGAATGATTTGTAGTAGGTTGTTACAGGATAGTTAGTGTGAGCAATTTGAAACAAAGATCTTGCTTATTAAAATCCTTTATTCTTAAGAAAGTCTCCTTGTGTAGTACTTTTGAATTTTACAGATACTACATTTTATGAGATTTTTATTAAGATGCTTTAAAAGTTCTGCTTGAGAAATGAAAATAGTGACTCTTTATACACAACTCTGGTTGTGTATAAAGATTTTTTTTTTGCTTGATTTGTTTTCATCATTCATGCAGAATGCATTTTAGCGAGTGCAGACTTTACAGAATAACAGGGAGATTTGTGAATATTGTGTGCTGATGTTCAGCCTATTAAGAGACTTTTGCATTCAAGAAGCTTATTCAGAATGCCTAGAAGATACAAAATTTCACGACTAAAAAGATGCTTTTGCGGCTTCATTTGGTTGTGTGCTTCAGTCTATGCCTTAACATTGGAATGTCTTCAGCTCTCTCTATGCCTGTCAAATGGTGTAGGAGCTCACATGGAGAAGCTAATACAACCATTACTTTAGCTCTTCATGAGTCCTTGCTATAAGAGGATTCTTCCCTAACTATTTATCATAGTGGTTCACCTCCATAAGAATTTTCAGATATTAAGTTGTCTGTGAAATCTTTGTATTTTAGAAGCTAGTACATGGATTGGTATTCCACTTTAATAGCTACATCTAGGCAGGAAAGTATGGGAAACGCGTGCATATATACGCATATACATGCATACATTCTGGCAAGGGAATCCACTGAGACTTTATTGAAATTTAGCTCAGTCTTACTTTCTGCCCAGCTCTGTGGAGAAGGAATTAGAATACACAGAATACATGATATGTGTTTTCAGCAGTGTAAGGAGAACATGTTTCTACTTCCCTTTTCATTATTCAGTAAGACCTTCCAGTATGTCCAGCACTACTTACAAAAAAAAAAAAAAGAAAAAAGACTACTATTCTGAAATTGTTGTGATGTGGAAGCAGACAAGGGAAGGAAACCACAGAAAAAGATGAAGGGAAATTGAACAAAACTGAAATGGTTTTGTTTAACTCCATTTGTAAAGAATTGAGTGGGGAAAGCAAGTAGCTTTTATAGATGAGAGTTCATGTCCATGACAGAAGAACTGAGTCTGACTCAGATATGATCCAAGAGGACAGGTCTCTGCACAAAGAGCTTCCACAGCGTATCGAATGTGGAAAAGATAACAGGACAATGGAACACACAAGATCTCTAGACAGGTGGCATTATTCAAAAAAAAAAAAAAAAGTTGGAGAAGAAACTTGAATGATGTAATGGCCTTTATTTCGAGGAAAGTATAAAGATATGAGAAGACTTGATCAGAGAAGAAGACTTGATACATTCTAGAAGTAGGGAAATTTAATCTTGATGTTACTGCCAATGTGTTTGTGCAGGTGTTGGCAGGGAGGAGCATGTTATTGTCAGGCACAGGAGGAAAATCAGGGAAGAGGAATTTTGCACCTTGTAACTGCTGTACTTTTACCACACTAAGGCCTATAATGCTTTCAACCAAAAACACATTTATGATTCTCATAAACTTCAGATACAAAAAAAAAATCAAAAAATCAAAAACTTTTCTTAAAAACACTGCCACACTAATTTGCTTCTGTGTCACAGGTTTCTTAAAATCTCTCTAATTTTCTTCAGATTGTTTTCTTTCATATAGTTCTGTTATTGTATGCACATTTTTAGTATAATTTTTCCATGTATTTAGCAACGCCCATTTTAAAGTAGAATATGTACTTTGCAGTAAGCAGATCATTCAAACACAAATATTTTTGATGATGCATGTTCCCCAAAGTTAACTCTATTGTCACTCGACATGAAAGGTGTATTGATTCTGGCCTCAGGAACTGCATTCCATTCTTCTCCAACTTCAGGAGGTGATAAATCAAAGGTGACACAGCAAAAGTGAACAAGAAATGGGACCCTAGGGAGAGGGATAAGGTAATCCATCTCAGCTAGCTGGAAAAAAAACAGCTTATGAACAACTGTATTTTGTACTTAAGAAAGCTATTCAGTGTTTAGATGTATGCTCAAGAAGTTCATAAGGTTAATGTTTTTTCCTTAAGAAGTTTTTTCTTAAGAAAAGATGTAGTTTAGGAAAAGTGTCCGTGCTCTTTCTATGATTTATTTACTTGCGTTTGATGGTCTTCCCATTGTCTTCATGAGCACCTTTTTTTGATATCTGTGCTTGTTATATCACAGTGCAGTAATAGAGATGAAAGTGACTTCTTAACTTAGTCTAGTTTTTTTGTCTGCCTACAAGGAGTTATGCTAAGAGGTCTGTCCCAGGTTGCCAGAAGAGATAAATAAATGACAACAATTCTTACCTTGAAGCATAATAGCACTGATTCATTCACTTCAAAAATACCGTTATTTGCATGAAAATTTAAAAGAAGAAAAAAGGCAAGCACCAAATTTGTTTGTGCTGTTTAATCAGGTATTCATACCAGCTGCATTGCAGAATAACTTAGAATAGAACAGGTAGGTAAATAAATAGATAAAAGAGGGATGGAAAATATATTTTAAAAATATACAATTTCTTTTCAATTATCCTCTATAGTATCTATTTTCTTGGTGAGTACTTTATACATTTCAAGTCATTACAAGGTTGTCTGAGCAGTTGACTGAAGGGGCTGTGCTAGGAGGCTGTTCCTGCTGTTTTAATCAATATAGCATGAGAGAAAACATACAAGAAGCCCAACACATCCTTGAGCAGCTGATGCACTATTTACCTTCCCATAGGCCCAGTTATAGAATTAAAACTAAGTCAATCACGTTCTCTGAACTGCTGTGACTTAACAAGAGCAACGTAACATTCTGTATTGTCTCGTAGCTGCTGAGCTTTTCAAGTTAAAAAGAGGCACTCACTGTCTTTGCCAGTGCAACACTTTGATTGATAAGTGATTGAGAAAAGAGAGACTGAGCACTCACAGTGTAATATCATCTTTTATGGGGAAGGCATTGCCTGTGCCAAGCAGGTGCTGTCTAGTATTTGTGCTCTTTTATATTTTCTCCAGATGTTCTCCCTTTTTCTCACCAGTTTCAAATTATAAATTACCTCAAGTTGCCACTCTAACCCATTACTGACTGAATAACTTCCTCTTCCTCAGCTTTTCTTTCTAAAGTAGGTCCTCTTCCCCAGCAGATACCTGGTCACTAAGCCTCCTGTAATAACCTAGCACCAGTCACAACCCTTCTTTTTCTTCCAGATTTGCAACTGTTGTTCTCACTGGTTTACATCTTTTTCCAGCATCCCCATAGTAAGGCATCACAATTAATGATATAACTTTGAGTCTTATATTCCTTTTTTAAGGTACATATGTTTTTTAAGGTGCATATGATTTAGGTGTTTGACTTTCTATTGAAGAATCACTCACTTTCTTGAGATAGGATTTTTGCTAGACCCAAAGACTTGAGTTCACTTGAGCTTGTGCAAAGAGTTACTCTACAGCTGCTTTGAAAAACTACATCCACTAATGAAAAGGCTACTTTACAGCTGAGTAAGTTTCACAAACTGAAGCAGTATTCATCCAGAATTTTGGAGAAAAGCCCCAGTCTGTTTACTTTAATTGTTAAATGCACATTTTCTACATAGGGACCTTGCCAATACTAAGCTAATGTAGGCCTCAGAGGGCTGATATTCTTTGACCATAATCTCAGGACTAACGGTTTTCAATTATCTTTCAAATCAAGGATGTTATTTTTAGTCATTCATAAAGTCCTCAATCATTGACAGCCAACCTATGTATTTCCCTCCTGCTGTCCCAGACTAAGTAAAATTTCAGACTAAGTAAAATTTTTTTTTTTTTTTTTTTACTTCTGGAGTTTATTTCTTTTCATTTCTTCCAGGAAGCAGTTCTTATTTTGCTAGTTCAACAAAAAATACAATTCTGTTAAGTCTGAAAAAGTTATACTGTTTAGAATATTAATACCATTGCTTTAAGATTTCTGTAGCCATTTTTATTTATAGTTTCTGCCTTTGCATTCCACTGACATTGTTTGTTCTATAGAGTCCCTGTGGGGAAGAGTTCTTCTTTGCATTTATTCTCCTTAATCTTTGGCTTCAAAGAAGTAATACATTACTACTTCTTACCAATGTGATTCTGGAACTTTGCTTCTTCAGACGTACCTCCCATAATATTATTTTAATCACATTTAATCACAGTTTAAGAATTTGCGCCTTGTCTTTTCCTTTTACCTCCTCTGTCATAACCCGCAAGTCTAATTTCCTGTTTTTTTTTCTTTTTTTTTCTTTTCCTTTTTCCTATTAACTCTATCTCCAAAGGATGCTAGACACCTTGTGACACCTTCAGTTACATTTCAGTTACATTTTCAAATCTATGACTCTTCACTTCTATCTGTGCTTAGCCCTGCTTAACCTAACTAGTTTTCCAGGGCTTTCTACCATCATCATTTACTAAATTAGTGAAAAATGAACTCCTCTGTTTTTACTTACCTATATTTCAAAAAAACTTGGTGGAAGGCAATAATGCCAGAAGACTAAATAATACTTACTGTAGCTTGCTTTCACTGATTAGTTCTATGATTGGTATAAACTGGATGAAAAAGTTTAGGTGGACTGTAAGATTGAGGAGTTTCTTGTCTATGAAAAGCAGGAGAGTTTTCTCCTTCTCTGATCTTGATTGTCATTAAATATTTCTTTGCTTTCAAATTCCTAGCTTGTTAAGGGTTCGGCTTCCTTGAAATTAATTCCACTGTCAAAACCACATAGTACTTAACGTAAAATGAGTGACTGTGGTGCTACTATCACTGACTATGGGGAAGACGAGAGGAATTTGCAAGCTAGTGGTGTTTTATGTTCTTGACAAAGTTGTTTATACATGTAGTTCTGTTTTGAACAAAGTTTCTGAGGAAAATGTAAATATGTTACTATTACCTTAGCCTTGGTGAACAGAGCATTAACTTTGAACACCAGAGAGAGAAAGATTCTGTTCTGGACTATGCCACTGATATTCTTAACAATCTTAGGAATTAATTTAACAAGTCTGAGCCTCGGTTTCCCCAAGACAAAAATAGGGAAGACTTTTTATAAAATAATTGGAGGACTACTGATGAAGAGTACTTGGCATTATTTATATTTTATTTTAAAAGGTCATGCTACGTATTTACATTATGCACAAACATAACTTTATTCCAGAAAACAGCCAGTAGTTAAATGAAGAATGGTGACTGTGTAATAGTACAAGTCAAAACCATGAACACTTTACATTAGAAGAGAAAACAAAACTGCAGAAGCAGTTTTGGGATAGCATCATTTGGTGTCTTTCTAACAATTGTTGCTCAGGGAGTCTTGCTCACTTCAAGCCAAAAGAAATTGAAGCAGTTTCCAGTCACTGTACAAACTGGAATATGGATAACATACACTTTCCCTAGACAGAAGCAAAGCAAAACACTATGACTGACCTAGAAATGTGTCTGATTTAGGCAGCATGTCTAGCTCTCCTTGCATAAGAGAAGACAGAAGTGATATAAAGAACTCCTTTAAAGAAAGGGGATTTAGGCATATAAGGTGTAGAATATTAGGATACAATCCTTTACAAAATTATTATCACATACCAGCTATTCATTTTCTTTTTTAATTGACACAATCCTTTGTTACAGAAATATTCACAATCCTCTACCCTCATATTTTTCTGTTGAGCTGCCATTTTCCACTTGAGTCCTCAGATACTCCACTATCTCCAATCTGTGTATTTATTAGTCCTCTGTGTGCCTGTCCGTATTTGGCAGGCAAAGGATTTAGCACTTTTACCTGCAATCACTGTAGAAAAACTGAACCCTTGGTTAATTGATTTATTGACAATTACAAGAGAGTGATGTTTTCATGAAGGAAACAGTTTGATGTGAGGACCATTAAAGTCCCAAGTGAGCTTGGTCCCATCCTCCTCTGTATTCATTATTTACATGTTAAGTTGCAAATGGCTATTGTCTTCAGCAGTAGAAGAAAAAAGAGGAAAGAAATCACCTGTGAAGCAGAAATAAAGTGTTAAAATGGAGCTTGAGGAAGTAGCAGAGCAATCAGAACAGAATCACTGGTGATTACAGAAACAAGTTGTATCAATTAAAGTGGCATGCCAGCCTTCATTAATTCTGATCCATTATCAATATGCTACATACCGAATGTTTTATCCTGAGGAATGACCCTGATGGATCATAAAACCTTTATCTTCCTTGCACTGTGTCTTTGTACAAAGCCTGTTAGCTAAAGAAAGGCACATTCTCACAGATGTATTAGACGCACATTAACATAGAAACAGATTTCATCCATTACTGAATGTATGTTCATTCCAAAGTTGGTTGCAACTCTGTGGGATGATTATTAACTTAGCATCCACAATAGCATGCAAACTTTTACCAGTTTTGCAAGTCTTTCAGGGAAGTTCAAAGAACAGAAGTCAGAATGAAAGGCTTGTGAATAAAAAGTAAAAAAATAATGGAAATATAAAAGAGTATTGTGTCTAAAATGAAAATAGCAAGGCTTTGGGTTTGTGAACAGAGCCCTAGGGAGCGACATGGATGGACCCCTTTTTTCCACTCTGTCCCATAACTAAAAATACACTGAAGAGACAGCTAGCTAAGAAGAAAGAAAATCAGGAGATGATTGCATAAGGGAGGCATGGAGATTGAGAAAGGTGGAACAGAACCCTTGAGATTTCTCCAAACAGAAAGACCTAAAACTCTATAAAAAGATAGTAAAAAGTAGATCACTGGTAGTAACACTTCTAGATGACTTTTCATTTGAAAACAATGAATAGATAATGTGATAACAATCCAGTTGTTAAAAAGAAAAGAAATATGGATTCTTACAATAAGCAATTTATTGCTTGCCAGTACTTGCCAGTACTTCAGTTTCACAGCTTCAAATATTAAAAAAATCTGGTGCTAAAATCCATTTTTCTACATTTAGAAGTCAAAATTGACACTTTTTGCTTTGGCAGGAACTTTCTCCCCCTCCAGTCTTACCATACACTGCCATTCCTTTACTATACTCCACCTGTGGAAAAACAACAGATTTTTGTAATTTGTATTTTCACTTATGTCAGAGGCACTTAACATGATGCTTTGGGGACTTTTAAAAGAAATTGAAGTACATCATTAAGTAATTATATATTTAAATGTTAATCTACTACTTTACATCAATGTTTCAAGCACTATCTTCATTTCAGAAATTAAAAAGAGAAAACAGTAACTACTATGGTTCCATTATTGCAATTATTTTGTAATGAATATAATGGAGCTGAATCTTCATTCTGAAGACGTATGTAGGGAACAGACAGTGCTTTAATTTAATCTCTTTTTTTTTCTACAATCCTACAGTTAGCTTTTCTTTTCCTCATGTAATTAATTATATATTCACATCACAGTGTATTTTCAGTATAGTTGGTTCCAGTTCTTACTCAAATATAAATATATTTCTTTTACTAGAAAGCAAATCTACTGATCTAAGACTTTAATATAATTTCTGGTAGGAAAGATTGAAATCCAGCCCTATTAGACAACAACTTTGTTGTTCAGGCATTCGCTCATGATAAAGTGAAGTTAAAGTCCCAACTGCAAATCTAGAACTCATCTCCTCTCATATGTGAATGACTAAGGGTAGTGAGTCATTTTCCTGCTCCAGTAATACTTAATTATTTCATCTATCTGAAACAGCTCCAAAAGAGAGACTGAAAAAAAATGAAATATTTGCCTCCTTAAACTGTATACTCTCAGTACAGTAGCACTCAAATTTCAAGGTCCTGCTTTTAACTCCTTACAAAATGTGTTCCTCTTCTCTGCAGTAGCACTCTAGTAGCACTCTAACTGGGCTGTTAGTAAACTAATCTTTCTCTCTTTTCTAACTTTCTCTCATACATAGATCGGGTTGTTCCTTTGCATTAGAATTAAACAGGTTTCAAATCTCCCAAGTTTTTACCTGCTGTGGCTAACAGAGACCATTACTTTGCAAAGGTTGATCTAAGACAATAGAGGGGAGAAACTTACAGTCGGCTATATTGGTGTGACATTAGGAATTTGCAGGAATTTCATGTTGGGAGTAAAGCCTTGCATACAGTATGCTTTTATAAACCCTTTATAAGTCCATGCCTCCCAAAGAGTGATTACCAAGTCACTTTTTGTCTGAAGAGGCTGACTATGTCCTGATCACAGACATGTTTGATAAAAATAACTAGTCATGAGACTGAGATGCCCAAAAGTCTTTTCAAACTGTTTTGGGTGTAAGTGGTTAGAGGACTGGAGCTATCACCAGATAAGAACTGGAAGGAGCCAGAGCCTGCTAATTGAGGATTATTTTTTCTGAAGTTTATCTTTGTACCTTGCCTGTATCCTAATACCCCAGCAATTTTACGTGCTCCATAAAACTCTTTTGCCATTGTGGTAATGTCAGAGGACCAAAGATTCTTCCAAGAAAGTTCCTGACATGTTCCATTATGTGCAAATAAGAGATAATCTGCAAAAGCCAAGATAAGCATAGGTATTAATGGCTCTTGTGCTGCAACATTCTCCAAAGCTTACCTCCAAGCCTCTTAGCAAGCTTGTAGCTGAGCAGTTTGAGTTCAAAGCAACTTCGGCTGTGAATGTGTGTACTCAAAATGCTGTATAGACATTGACAGAGATTTTGGTGGAAGCTCAGAACTGCCTCAGATTTCTGTCAGTAGATGTGTGATCTGCTGACACACCTACTATGTCAGTAGATGTGTGATGAAGTCAGAGACAAACTAGGAATGTTTTTTTTCCTTACTTTTAACAACTTATGAATGCATTACATTTAAGTACGATATACAGGAAGTTCTCTGAAGATCAAGAGAATGCATTAGCATCACACCTCTTTCTCATATCTTGTGTGAGTTTTAAATAGGCTGGATATTCTGCCAGAATATCTATGTTTCATTCAGAAGGCTGGTTCTGCAGTCACACTTAGCCCCTCGGAGATTTTGACTTGCGTGTTTAAAGCACTTCGTGTATATATGACTTGGTGTTCCAGATGGGTTCAGGATTCGGCAATAACCATATAGAACGAAATGGCTATGTCAAGCATTTATTCAGGCAAGAACCTGCAGAACAAACAAAACATGGATAACTACTCACAAGGCAATACCCACCGGTGGGATAATGAAACTGAACATCCTCTCGAGTAGGCAGGTCAGAGAGAGAGAGCTGTGGACCATCTGCCACCGAGACAGCTCAGGCCTCAGTGCTAGGAGTTTCTCCTTCCCTGCCCCACCTCTCTCCGTCCTGCTCTCTCTAAGCCGCGTGCATCAGCACGACCCAGGAGGCAGGCCGGGGCTGGGAAGGGGCAGACACACTTCACCTTTAGTTGAGCAACTCTCTCTCCGGGGTCCATGCACACCGGGATCCCAGCCCTCAATCTGAGTCCTGCCTTCCTCATTGTCTTCCTCCTTCCTGGATGCATGACTCCAAAGGTAGTTTAGAGGATGCCTTTGGTTAAGTAGGCTGCAAGCCCTATCAAGCAGCCAGCCTCAGCTGGTTTTTAGAGGAGGTCAGCTGTGAACCTGGATGAGCAGCCGTCTCCACGCTCCTTGTCACTCAGGCCAGGCAAACACCTTCTGTCTTAAGGTCTGTATTCTGCTTCCCCCAAGAGATTTTTTTGACCTTACAGATCATAAAAATATCTACCTTGGGTTTCCTCCTTTATTGTGTATTTTGTAGTAAGACAGTTTTATGCCCCAGGCCTTGCTCAGGTAACAGTCTCCTTCACACAGTACATACTTATTTCCTCTTGGAAATAAAAACTTTGCTTGTGTATTGTCCACACTGACTCTGAAACTGGGATCTAGATTTGTCTCTGTAATCCTGTTATCATCTCTCTAAGCTAACCAGTTCACATCATTACATTAAGATGGATGGGTAGGTCAGTTCCAGGCCTAATCAATTCTAATAAATACCTATGTATTACTTCCAAAGATACAGTTTGCTTTTGTGGACTAGAGAAACATGGAAAATGAGCTACCACTAAATGCTGATTTAAAAAAAATCATTCAATTCAAAATCTTAAAGACTTCCAACAGCAGGGCTGTAGTTTCCCTAAAATCCTAATTATAGTGAATTAAATGACTAAAATGCTACTAATTACTTTTTAATTTCAAGAGAGATGTTTACAAAGCACAGTGTAATGAGTAATACAGTACTTCAAATGATTACTAATGTTGCCATTTTGTCTGACTTAATCTCAATTAGTATAAATCACAATGTCATCATTGCTAATTGCCATTCCTTTTGAGCAAAATGCTAATTTCTCTTTACAATCATACAATTGCTGTTTGTTTTTCCCTTAAATTATTCCATTTGAGAAGCCCTGATAAACAGAATGTTTAAAATCTTTTATGTTCTAGAACTCAAGCAGAGGAAACTATGGGTTGAGGATTTTTGGTTCTATATTATTTTGCAGCTTTATTTTTCTTTTTTTCTGTTTTTTTTTTTATAAAAAAAAGAAAGCTTTAATATCTGAAATGAGTCATCAAGCAAGGTATAAATTCCTATCACCCTACTTTTACTGTCCATTAGAAATTCTTCATATCAGACATGAGATTATTTTTTTCACAAAGTAATACTTCATGCATATTTTGTCTCCTTTCTTAGAAGAATCTGACTGTGCTTTGAGATATTAAATATCAGCAGAGAAAGTTAAAATGATTTGCTCAAGGTCAGAGAATGTAACAAGGGAGCAACAGTGGAAATAAAACTCCGATCTCCTTATGCTACTTGGTGCACTTAGTAGTAGTCCGTGCTTCTGCTTTATGAAAGGCTCGCAGAAGTGGATCTCATATTTAGGTGCTTTGAGCAGCATATGTTTTACAATGCATGTATGTATTATCCTATCACTGTAGAAATAAATGGGCATAGAACACAAGACTTTAATACTGCTAGCTTTAATACCGCTTGTTCAGTGAGACCAACTGCTATCCTGAGCCATCAGCAATGGATAAAGCTCAATCTCTGTGCTTTGTCAGTGCTTTAAGGCGCTGACCTTCCTTTTCAAAGCACTTGGTAGAATCAGACCCAGCCACGCCATAGCATTTCTTCCTCTTTCTATCGTTATGGGAATGTATTGATCAGCAAGGCTTATGAAACTGAATGAAGCTGGAGAGAGGCTGCAGAGTATGTCACAGTTAATATTCTTCGCTATAGAAGAGTCTTGATGATTTTAGAACATGGTTAACATTTCCAATTCTTAGTATCAGGAATATGTTTGAAGGACAATGAGAAAAAATCATTCCTCTTTGCTGAAAGATGATGAAAACAGAATAGATCTAATAAGCTTGTACTGATACCTTTCAACCATCTTTCATCGAGAAAATGACTTGCCACACTTGCAGTGCTGCATCCAGTTTTTCTATATTTAGAATATAGAAAATCCCCTCTATGAACAGGGATTTTCCAGATTTCATGAGACTAACTGTTTCAGTCTGTTGAAGCAATGGCAAAATTAGCAAGGCAGATCATCCAGGTCAGCTTGATGAACACATTTTAATCCACTTTAACCTTCTCAGTCTGGTGCTTATCTCCCAAAACAGCAGAAAGATCCCTCCAGATAGAGCCATGGGCTTGGTTTTCACATTGAATAACGTGTTGTCAAAATGAGTCTGTTACTGGAAATTGCTCCTTACTCAATAGTAGGAGACATCAGTGTCATATCTTATCAGATGGCATAACTTCAGAAGGAGGCTCAGACATTACATTTTAAACCTTTATTTTAAATCCATCTCCAGTGCTGATTTCTAAAAGACACAAAGGCTTTGCATTCTGTTTTCTAGTCTAGATAGTAGGTGAACTGTTCAGAATATTTTACAGCTGACTCTGACAAAACACAGCAATGATGATGGGTTCCTATTTCATGTGAGGTCAGTTAACTGGGTGAACATAAGGCAGTATGATTGCCATTAGCACTAGTGAAAATTAATCTATACAATCGCTGACACTCCCCAGCACTGTAAATTTGCTGCTTGGCGATGCTTCAACCCTTCCTGGAGCTTTGATTTTTTTTTCTAAAAGCAGCTGTTATTTTAGGAAATAACAATCTCTAAACTACGCATCCTTAAAATCACATTTGTGTTTTTAGAGTGTTGGTTAAAATAGGAGTTGTGTTATAATCATAAAACATGATAATCTGATAGCATTTTTTTATTTCATGGTTATTTTCTTTGTTTCTTTGTTTTCCTGCTATAAAAATGGGATTATATAAATGCAATGAATTTTTTTGCATATATAAATGAATGGATAGCAAAGACTCTTGATTTACTTCTCTCTTTTAACAGTCATTAGAACTACACAATGGCTGATCTAGGCATACTATAAAAAGGTCAAAGTTCTTTAATAAACTCTTAGAATATGCAATTTCTGTACCTAATCAGGCCACTGAACTGTCAAGTTATGATTCTGTCATTGACAGTAATAATAACCACACATGTTCTCATGCAGCGTCATTTTGCTTCCCTTCCTTGACCTCTGTGTAAATCCAGACTGATACATAAAATCTTATCATCCTGTTTTAGCTGTTGTGGCCATAAATGACATAATTATTAATGTCCATTAAATCAATGAGTTCCTTTTAAACTATAACCACAGTACAAATGTTCAAGAATTGCTGTGTGAATTTGAAATATGCTTCCTTCACTCAGTTATGCATGTCCAAGTAGGTGTGAGCCGACTTACTCCCTGTGAAGATCTTGCTCTCATCTCAGTAACAGAAGGTTTCCTTAACTGCTATACTTCCTTAAAAGCATTAAGGTTTTCTTTCTTTCAAAACTCTTTTTTATTAACACATTCCTGCAGACTGAAGATAGAGATGCAGAACATCAGTAAAATACCGTTCCACTCTTACACGTAGCATTAAAGGTCCGTGCAGTAATTATGACAAAAGATCTTTTTGTTATCTAGACATAGCTACCTTTCTAAATTTTGTGAGATAATGCTTTACCTAGAACAGAGGTGACATATTTTTTAAACTGTGTACTAGGGTTTGGTGGTTGTTATTAAAATGTCAAGCATTGATCCAAAAGTAATATTATCTGAGATTCCATTACAGTGGATCAATGCTGGCTTTTTAACAATAACCTTTGGAACATGCTGAGCAGCATAGAAAATATATCTTACTCCATGCACCTAGTACCAATTGACAGCAGTGGCACTGTTAACATAGATAAATGGGGAAAGAGCAAACCATTTGAGAATCAACTTTGAAACATTTAAGAAAGTTTGAGCGCTAAAGTATGCCTAGCATAAATACTCCCAGAATTCTCCCAGATTTAGAGGGAAATTAACATAGATTTACAGGAGATACATAATCAGAGCAGGTATTTTTTTCCTGATTTAAGTTTTTTTTTTTTCACAAAAGCTTTGTGAGTCTATTTAATTACTTATCTTTCTGGAGACATTTTTTCTTAGTCCATAAGTATGCTGAAAAAATGTACTGCTCTTTCCTTTGTGTGTGCTCAGTTGCACTTTGCCTTTAATAGCTAATGAAGACCTCTGAAATGTGAATAATAGAAGAATGAGGATAATGTGTCATGAAAACGTCCCTTACATTTTAGATTATCTAATTACGAAAATGTAAGGTGTGAGTGTTAAACCATGTCTAACTTTATCCATACTTCTTATCTTACTGTCCCAAAAGAGTCAGAAATTGATCAAAAATCCAAGCTTTCTCATTAACTATTGTTACTATGCAAATAATATTGCAACTCTGTTATTTAGGTTTTTTTTTCTTGTTTTTTTTTTTTTTTTTTTTTTTTTGCAATAGTCTTCAGATTTCACAGAGGAAGATGATTAACAACTTTTGATTTTTTTTTTTTTTTTCATCTAGTATCACTCTCTGTCACCTCCTATGGCCATTAAAATAAAAACCATCAAACTACATTGTTCTGTTTGTCTTAAATGACAGTTTAAAATTAAAAATAAAAATAAAAATAACAGTTCAGTAAAGCTCTAAAGCTGTGCAGCTGTCGCTGAGCACACTTACAGTATCCAGGATATATATTAAAGAGAACTATAATGAGGACTAGATTACTATCAGTGGTGGCAGGCAGAGAACACTATAGGATATTGGACTTATGGATAATATGTCAGGAATGGAGTTTTGCATGTGTGCAAAAGAAATTTCTCTATTCTCCCTAATCTTCCAATTATTCATCCTCAGAATGAGGTCATATGGTCTGAGTCTCAACATCTTCACAGATCAGGATGCAATCAGTGGTCAGTAACTATATACGCATACCACAAGAAGTTTAAAGGAGCTGCGTGGTGACAGCTCCTTACAGGCACTTACTGCAAGTGCAGGTGACATGTTTGTATTGGCTCAGGTAAAGGACATTGCTTGCACAGAGTGGCTACTTCAGTATATCACTTGGAAACAATTTTGCCTCTCTATAGAATGCATAATAAATAGAAAAGGTAAAACTGAAAAATACAGGAATTTTTAGGAAATGAGTTTCATACAAATTTAATGGTGTATTGAGGCAAGTGAGGGGAAATTACCTGCAGTGCACCATTCTTTGCATATCTCCATTCCCAGTGAGGAAGCATGAAAGGCTTTAGTTCTCATGTCAGTATGTCAGTGCCTTTCTGTTGGGTTTACTGACCTATATAGCTTTAAAATTGTTTGACAAAGGACTATTTAAGGATTAGGTGCAAATTAATTTCAATTCATAGCCTCTAATTTTACCAAATTTAAAGATGAAAAATAAAAGAAGGCACAGAGCATTTTCAAAGACCTACTCTCAGATTTGTTTGATTTTGTGATCAAAATCTGGATTTATTGATCATCCGAGATCTCCAACCACAGAAGTTGAAGCTGAAAGGCCATAGAAGGCTGGTCTGTTCTGCCTTATTCTGCACATCTTGAGGAGGGGAACTGAATGTCTTCCATGCCCAAGGCACTACCCTTTCCTTGGAATTTTGAGACCCTCATATTTTCCCATATAAACTGTTTGTATTGCAAATATGTAAATATGTTGCAGAAAGCAACATATTGGATTGGAAATTATCACAGAACTTTTTGAGTGTGTCTGAGCTCCCTGCTGTCTGAAGGAAGAATGATCCACCTCTGAATTTAAGGGACAAGATTCTTTAGGTAACTGAGTCTTAAATCATACGATCACCCTTGGTCAAGAAGTGATAAATGACAGAAACTCCTTCAAACACTGGTGAAGATGAAACTCTTAGCTGGTGACAAGTCAATGTGTGGTTTATCTTACTGAAGAAAGCCTGGCCATTAAAAGATATCTAATAGCAGTGATATGTTTGAGAATATAGTCTTGGCAGAAGTGAATACTAAATAACTGAAACACACCAAGAGACAATTGTTGCTAGCTGTAGACAGTCAAAATTCCACAAACAGGTATTACTGATATAAAAGAGGTCAGACTTGAGCCTAGCATCTCCCTCGTAAGTAAGCTCACAAGGAGACTAATACTAGATATTTGACAGTAAAGTCCGGGATAGCCAACACTTGCATTATGACATCTTCTTGTACTGTACAAGTGAATGGAATAGTTATATTTGCAGATCTCTAGCCTGAGAAACCTATCCCTAGCTAAGGTGGCACTTAATTCAAGAATCATGCATTACTGACAAGGCTTACCAAGTACATTGCTACTCAGTATTTGAGAAGCGGGGGCAGGACAGCTTTCTTCCTTCACTTCCAACTCACGCTCTAAACTGAGCTTGTCATTAAAAAAAAAAGAAGGAGAAAGAACTATGCCCTGGAGATTCCTGTAACCTTTAACAAATGCATTAAAGACAAGTAAATGACTCCAAAGGAGTCACACTTAAGGCTGTTGTTTGCTTGGAGGTTCCAGCTATCTGTAAGAATTAGATAATGTAATTAACAGCTTGATTTTTTTTGCCTGGGAAAGTGTCCATTAGGGAGAAGCGTCCTTTAAGGCTGTTAATTTACAGGCAAAATTTGCCCTTCTGCTACTTGCAGAGGGAGTATCATCTTGCTCTTTAAGAAGTCAAACTTGAAATTGAAACACAAGTTCTTAGATGAATTTGGACAATCATTTAGCTTTTCTGTAGAATACGTTGAGATAGAGACATCTCAATTATTTGAAATTTAAGCTCTTCACAGAAGGTAACATTTTAGAATTTCGTATTGGCTTTGTACAGTGTCTGGATCAGCTGGGTTTCAGGGACCACTGTGTTCCAAATGTACATTAGGAGACAGACTCCTAGTCTGTAGGATTAAATGGGAATGATACAAACAAGGCAGTAGCTACTATCAGTACAACTGAACTTCATTCTTTGGGCAAATTCTAAAGTACGAGTTTCCATTCAATCCATAGCTGAGAAGTTAAAGCGACTGTGGAAAATCAAGAACTGTAAGACTAAAGCAAACATGCTCAAAATCCAGCCATTTTAAATTACCAGTGTTATAGGGAGATTTCAGCCCTCCACCAAACTGTAAAGAGACCTTGCACATTTTGTCCCATATGCTGAAGCTGATACGGCTGTTTGGAAGAGAAAGTAAAGATTTCTGAAATCTATTTCTATATATAGCTTTGGAGGGAAAACACCAAGTGTAGGTAAAGTTAAAAGGAACTTGGTACCCAGATCCAGGTGTAGGAGTTATCTGTGCTAAACAGATTAGAATTCTTAGTAATTCTTTGGAACAGACCGAACTTGAGAGTCTTGTTTGTCAAAAACGAGTCAGGATCGCCATTTTAGGAAAAAAAAAAAAAAAAGTAAATCCAAGTCTTTGTATTTATTAGTCTGTGAAATGTATTTCTTTACTCAGTCATTAATTAGATAGAGTAATAGATTTTCCTTTTTAAAAAATATTGCTGTAAAACAAAATGCCGCAAATGATATTTAGTGGAAGCTTCTCTGTTATTCCTGTAAAAAAAAGAAGTGTAAGCTATAAAAAATGTTGAGAGAGAAAGAGACATATACACCCACATCTCAGACTAATGTACATTGCTCCCATAAGATATATTTAGAACAGATTTCTCTAGCATTTGAGTCACCAGATACTTTTGCTGTCATCTTGAAATGAAAGAAGAATGGTGCTTTCTGCAGGCACTGCGAAAAGGGATGATGCTACTTCTGAAAGGCAATATAAAAACAACATTAATTAGCCACCTCTGGGTTGTGATTCTGTCTTCTTTGCAAATATGCTATGTTTCAGAACGAAGATATAAACAATGCTGTATCTTTTAAACCAGAGCTGCTTTATTCAAGGCGTACAGAGTGTAAGCTTCGTCTGGACATTGGCAGGATATCTTGGGGATTTCTAGAAGCAACTTAAAAAAACAGAAATTGAATGAATATTTCATTTTATTCACAGCAGTTAATCAGGAATTTTATTAATCAAGGTTCACATTTTCTGCCGTTCCCTTGAGCAGACAGGTGTGCTTGCAGGGATACTAATGAGAGTCAGACACTGTCTTCTTCATCAAATGTTCATAAATTATCTTCTTTTGCTTAGCTAAGAGTGCTTGTTCTTTACTGTAGAAACATGTGGAGAATCCAAACCTACTGTTGGAGATAACAGTTCCCTTTTTTTTGATGGAATGAATCATTAGTTGATCTGAAATTCAGCTGCTTCTAATTGAGTGCCAGGTTGTTTCATTCTCAGCTTGCCAATCAAAACATAGTAAGTTGGGTTAAGCAGGGAAGCCAAAGATAGAGATGTGACAGCTGAGTTCATCACGTTATGTTTAGCTCTCATATTATCTCCTTCATTTGCTTGTTCCGTGAAATGAGGGTAATAACACTTACTGACTGTATGGGATGTTGTCAACTTTTACATTTTAAAATGCTAGATCTAAGTACTTACTAATTAGTAAGTTTTTGAATGTATGAATATCTAGAACCTTGCCAAATGTCCAAAGAAATAAGTAATTCCCATCTACCAACTTTCTAGTTAGCTGCTAACAAATTATCCAAAAAGCTTACTTGCTAATGAGCATCAAGAAGTTTATATTAAAATTCCAATACGTGTTTCTGCTATTAAATGAGAAAATTATTTTAATGCCTCATTTAATGGAAATTAATCAGTCAGATACACCCAGAATAACGGGAAAAACTGCAATTGCAAAGGTTACGCTGGAAGGTGTTTTTTAACAGCTTAATCTAGACATTTCTTCCTCAGCATTGATTTCTAATTATATTGCATTGTTGTTGATATGTGCCATGCGTGCAAGCTTTATTTTAGTTAGTTCTTGACAATGAAACAGCAGCTAGCAGAACTGCCGATTTTCATATGCAGGGAGGAATGTTTTTGTCAACATTTTCTAATTCAAGTTCTAATCTAAGATTGATTTTACACTAGCAAGCACAGGAGTCTTGTTTAAGAGATCCGTTTGCATGCTGGAGAAAAAAAAAAAGTGACATTGTGGTTAAAAGGAGCAGGGCTGCTGTTCAGAGGTCAGGGTTTTGTCTCAATTATTTGCTAGAACTGGATGCATGAAAAAAGGAGAATATACTTGCAAAAAAATACATGATCATTTTTCCAACGATTATTGAGACACTGATGCATTTTCAATGTAGGAAAATTGAACCAATTGTATTGCACTCGTAGATTGTCAGTGACTGTCACCTTTACAGGTAATTAGGCATGCAGGTTATAGTTAAACACATGAAAATAGGAAGAGGGTGCTAAGCAAACTCCAGTGAAATCAATGGCATTCTCCTCAGAAACATGCACTGGAATGTTTTAGACCCAATTCAGTCTCTTAGCTGCATGTTATGAACACAATAAGCCACTGCTTGCTTTTGTTATTTGTGAATTTGGTTTGTTTTGGTTTTTAATATATAGAAATTTGTTTAATCTTATAAAGCTGTAATTATTAAACATAACCATTTCTCGCTTCTCTTTTGGCTTTGCTTTGCTTTTTAGTAAATATAGATTTGTTTAATCTTAGAAAGTTGTAATTATTAAATACAGCCATCTTTGGCTTTTGCTATGATATTTAATGAGTGAGATGTGCTGGCAGATGACGTGCTGCAACCTGATTTTAGAATACATGGCTAAAGACTAGAGTTAGGGGATATTTTTTAATAAGCAATAAATGGAGTCTTTATATCCTAGAAACTCCACATAAAAAATTCTAGTTAATGCCTGTAAATAGTTTCAGAAGAAACAAATGGAGAAAAGGTGCATTTTAAACATTTTAAGTAGAAATACTTATTTATTTTTAGATTTTTGAAACGTTTGCTTTGGTGGCCATTTAACAATGAAACTTTTCAATGCATTTGTTATGAAAAGAATTTTAATAGTGATTTAAATACAAGCAGACAAGCTGTTTTGTTTTGGACAAGAGAAATGTCATGAAGGTGCACCAGAAGAACTTATCTGCTTTATTTTGTTATTATTCCCAAGCCTCTCCACTCACTACTCCCTGTGTTTCTCTTCAGATTCAACATACTGTGTATATTTTTCCCAAATGATTTTCTTCTTCTACCAAAGTGTGATTATTGGCTGGCCACCACAGTATTCTCTTCCTGTACTTGAACAGCTCTGAACATAGATGAAGTTGACACTCCAAGGAGAAACACAATGCTGTTTTTACCTAGAGCTATTCTTTTGGACATATGTGAGACAAATATACACATTACCATTTTAGTTGTCCTGGAATTCTGTTCTCAAACTTCTCTTCAGATTCACAAAAAATAAGAGTGCTGCACTGTATTTTAGTAGAGGAGAGAGTCATTCATTTCCTTGATACTATCATCCTTTTCACATGTTAAGAATTTACATGAAGTCCTGCATATCTGAATACAGGCACACTCTCACTACCTGTCTGGAATCTTATTTTCTTATTTTAGACTGAATAAAAGCCTGATTTCCATCAATAATAATTTCAATCACTAATTTCCATCAATAATTAATCTAGTTAGTAAAATTGATTTTTTACAAAACAAAAAAACATAAGTATCACATGTAAAAATAATAAACCTTCATAGTTTCAGAAGGAGAGCTGATATGAAAAGTTTTACCAGGAAGTTTTCAACCAAATTGAACTTATTCTGTGTTGATACACTGCATTTCTGAGAGCAAAACATCTGCTTTTGAAGGCAGAGTTACATCATTACATGCCATTATTTTAGTGAACGGCTGACAGCAAATGACAAGATTCCTGAAGAATTCCCCTAGAAATGGGAAGAAACCAAATTCATATCATCTCATGTCTGAAACTTCATAACTTGTTCTCACATGTTCTCAGGACAATGCCAGAACCTGAATTAAAATACCAATATATGCTGGGAATTCTTGAAACAGAACTTATCCTGTCCTAACCAAGACAAAAAGGGGAAATAAATAGTACACATAAATATGATGAAAAATTGTGGAGAGAAGAGGAAAACAAGTATGTGACTACTTACCAATGAAATACTTCTCAGGGACATGTGGAAGCCAGGTACCATTCACATTCTTTGGGAACAGTAAATCTTGAATTGGAGCTGCAAAAAAAATGATAATACTAGCTAAGATTTTAACTCATTCCTCTCCACTAGTATTTACATTGTATTGGATTTATTCTCTTGGATTATCATGCATTCTAATCATTACATCTTCTATTAAGATTTTTTCTTGAAGAGTTGCTATACAACTTAAAGAGGACAAACTTGATGGTGTGTGATTCAGACAGTCATATACCACTTCTTCATACACTACTTCTAACAGTAAAGTACTCAGAGCAGAGGTAAAACTTCAGAAAAGAATTTGAGGGAACAGCTTTGTCTGTCTTTGAGAGTGTCTTTTGGTTTTTGTAAGCTGTGAGAGGCTGTTCCAAGTCCCTTTCCATGCTGAATACAAGGCTAGGGAGGAAAACTCAATCATCAAAACCGCATTGGCTTGGCTCGTGAAACAGAGTACTGTAAACTCACTAGGGAAGTAGATATATCTGTTCCGGGATGTTTCAAGCCAAATTTTTGTCTCTCTGGGTATTTTAGTTAGCAAAAATGCTTTCAAAGGTGAGTCCAACAATCAAATGGTTCTAGCAGAGGAACTATGAGCAGTTGCCAGAAGTTAATTAATCTAGAAATCAGAAATGAGTTAGGTTAATTCCATAATGAATTATAAATTCCACATATTTATTTTCTCGCATAGGAATCTCTGTGCTGCTGAGCCTTTTTCATAGTCAAGTAGCTGCAGAATGGGCCCTGCTCAGCACAAGAGGAAATAGCTTTGCTCTGTGATTTGGGTTAATCTCTCGGGTTTGTTTCTCCTTTTGCAAAGCAGAGATAATCATACTTATTAGCCAAATGAGAGCCTATTGAGCAATACCATTTTAAAAGTGGTATTTTGCAAAATAAGGAGAAGTATCATGATTTTTTACAATTGCTTACTGATTTCTACTTTAGTGTTATTTATTATTATAATTTCAACTTCTGTCACTATTCTTGAATAAACTACTGACTCTGCCACAAAATTAGTATTGTTCTGAAGAGAGACAGTTCCCTCATCTCCTTAGTTATTAAGGGTAAAGTATATTGTCATTGGCAATATATAATGTTTTCTGATAGTGTTACTATGATCACTTAGTTACAGCCTGAATACGTCCCTATTCTTATATAAAACAATGTAATCTTATTATTCCAATCACTTGCTACTCAACTTGGGGCTCCAAGGAATTAGGACATGATTGGAACACTGCTAGATACTGCCTGCTCTGAAATACCTGAGTTCTGATTAGAAACAAACTTTGGAAAAGGCATATCCCATTTTGGGGATGTAAAGCAGAAGCACAGATCAAATAATTTGTGACATTTGGAGTCAAGCCAGAAATCATACTTGCAGGCCTGAATCATAGTTCCACGAGCACATCTGCACTCATCTTTCACTTGTGGACTTGCAGAGCAGTTTTGTAAATTAGAGAAATTCAGATAAGCATCTGGAGTCTTTATAAACTGTGAAAGACCTCCGGAACTTTCAAGGATCATTTGTCCTTGTTTCTAGTCACGCACTTGAACGTATAAAGCACATTTGATCTTTGATGAACAAGGCTGTTTGCAGACTGGCCAACTGCTACACACAAGTTTGTTCTGCCTTGTACAGTTCTCATCCTCTTACATGTTTATAAGTGAATGTTATATGGAATATAGCTGAACAGTGATAGCTAAAACTGAATTTCACGACTGCCAGTCCTATGGTTTAGGTCATAAAGGCACAGCAGTCACGGGTATCATTATCCAGGCTACACAGCAAGGACTGGTCCCAGAGTGCCTACTGTTTATCTTAGGTTAACATAAAGATTCATATTTCTGAAACGGGAGAAAGCAGCTGTGTGGTGCTCTCATCCACCACACTTCCTTTATTTCTGCATGTGTGTATTCTTGTTGGGAGAAAATAAAGCCAGCTTTCTCCTCTGAGGGCCAGTAACTCACAGGAATTGGCAGACCTCAAGAGCAAGGAAAAAGGTCATGATCTTCCATGAACTGGGATATTATCTCTTGGATCCATCATGACCTGTCTGGAATACTGCAGTACTCTTTGTCCTGAAGAAAGGTGTTTCATATTAGCACAGCAGCTCTTACATTCTGTGAAGCGATCTAAGAGATGCAGAGTGCACATCTAAAGACCTTATTTGGGGAGAAAAGAAGGTGACAAGCACACTTTATGCTCTCCAGAGTAGCAGTGAACCTGTAGGGTACACAGGATGTCTTTCATCAATGGTGTATCTAGCTAACTGAGAAGTATTCCCTATGGTAAGGAAGCCATGTTACAATGAAGAGGCTTCGATAAACACTATTTCATACTTCACCAAATCACAGAGTTTGACTTTCAGAGATTTGGCTGTTAGTGGTTAGTATCATTTATAATCTAACCACACCTAGTTTTCCTTTAGAATGGCTGAATCAAATGTTAAATGAAAAGAGAAGAGGTGGAGCTAAGTCTCTAGACACAAAGGGAAGAGGCATTTCTTCAGTGTGGACACCAACTGATTGCACTGTAAGAGGAACATAAAGATTTATTTCCTGCTAGATAGTGAAATCCGGTTTCTGATTCTTCCCAAAATAGCCATTCTCCCATTGCTAGCCATTCTGATACTGCCATCACCAGTTAATGGAGATGAACGAAGAAAAAGGTCAATCTGTGAATGCCATAAAAATACCACACAATCTCTTTGCCTCACTTAGGTTCCACTTAGCCCCTTCAAACAAAATTTGATTGCTTAAGTCTTATTCTGATCCTCCTTGTATAGCTCAATTTCATCCCAGTGCAGGACTGTTGCTAACAAAACAATCATCTCAGCTTTGTCCAATTTGGCTGTAAATGACTAAATCAATGTGACCTTCAGAAAATCTCCTGAGTGATTATTCTGTAGCCTTTACTGCCATCACTAAGTACTTCCTGTTTATCAAAACTCTTCATGAAGAGGAATTTTTCTAATTGGACGGGTTGGTATTTATTTTAGAGAGGGAGAAACTGAGGTAATTCCTGGTACAAGTAACACAGAAGGCCACTTTTGGAATATAGAGTTGAATAAGAAGTTGAATACACTTCTATGACTGTGTTCAAGTTATCAAGTCCTGTCATAACATACACTGTGCAAAATCCCATTTTTCTTCTTTGCTGATATGTCACTCTGCATCTTTATATCCATTTTATTACTTTTAGCCTCTAACTCCAAATGGCAAAACTCCTTTCCAAAGCTCTGATCTCTCAAAGTCCTCAGGCCCAGCCTACAAACATAAACATTTGTTTAATTTTTAATGAATAGCCCTGCTGCAGGTATGGAGAATCAGGACATGTTTAACATTACATTTAAAGGAACTTAGTGGGATAAAAGCGGATTAATATCCCTACTGCTACTAGATAGTATAAATTTCAAGCTGCGCTCCTCAGGACATAAACCTATCTTCAGCTAACCCTGGGTTGGAAAAGAACTTTGCAGCATGCATGTACTGTAGCGTGCAGTGCTAAACAAATACTCTGTCTCTTTTGCTGGTGCTTCTGTTATTGAACACCGGAGTAAAGAAGAGGCAGAGAATTGGGAACCTGTTGTGTCCAACCACTGGCAACTCCTTTGCTTCTGCTCTCTGTACTGGTAAAGAGGATTTCAAGTATTTTTTATAGTGCAAATCGGAATGACCACTCACGCCATTATGAAAGACCCAGGCCATTATGAAAGTGGTATTTGCAGTGTAGCCAACTGCCCTGCAGCGCTTAGTTGGAGGGAATGCTTAGGGCAAAAGCCTATTCTTTATTTTTCCCTGAGAGATATAAGCTTCTGTTTCTCTTTCCATTTTCCTCGGTGTCCCATTAAAGATCATTTTTAAAGACAGTTCAGTAGATCAGACACTAGAAGAAGAGTCTTCCTAATTTCACCTTTCAGTTATTTATTAATGTTTTTGTTTCCCTTCTCCTTTTCCTTTCCAGCATCCATGGGTCAAAACCCATTTTAACTCCCACACATGCGCACATCATTTTGGTCTTTCTGTTTCACAGAGATTTTTCCAAAAAGCAGTAACTGACTCCATGAAGTTCTTTTTTCATCCTTTTTTTTTTTTCCAAACTTTCTAATCTTTTCTTTACCAAGTCAAACTGGTAGCTTTGCAGCCTGATATTTAGAGATGAGCAAGTAATTTGCAATGATTAATATACTCATGAAACATAGCTTCTTTCTGCTTCATGATTATCTGCAAGAAGATCTTGATCTGAATTGTATTAGATACTTGAACACTTTTGATTAATATGTTTACAATTTTGTTTATCTCTGGCTGATCACAAATATTTATGGTGCCTTGTTTGTGACAGATTGAAAAGTCATGTAGCACTGATTGATTCAAACACGGGCATGCTTTTGTACAGCAAAGACAGAGGTCAAATATGTGAAAAAAGGGAACAAAGGAGTTAAAGTATGACTGATAGTAATACTGATATGTAAGCCTCAGCATACTTACAGATGCATATGGGTATGGGTAGATGCATATTTTCTCTCCATCACTCTATTATTCACACACCCTCGTTCACTGAATCTTTGGCTGATGATGGGTTTCGGCATGGTGCTTTCTCATGATGCTCTAAGCCTCCCTCCCTAGCCATGCATTTGAATCCTTCTACCTGTTATCCTTGTTCAATTCATTTCTGATTGATTTGGAGACCAATAACATTGCAGCAAAGCAAACAACGTTCTTCACAAGCTACTTCAAAGCAGTTTTCAAATGGACTGTTACAGTGAGCTATTTACTGTTGGGGAGTGAGGCCAGTGCTCTAGGTTATGAGAGAAATGATGACTGTAGAAATGTACCATTGCGCAATTACTGAATCCCTAATGAACTCAAAATTCTATTTGGCCACTATTCTAAAAAAAATTCTATTTTTATTATAAACCTGGTAAATAAACCTGGAATTTCATGACCTTTGAAAAATTACTCAAGAAAGCCCAAATTCCTTAGAAGTTTTGCTCCAAATACTTTATTTCCAGAATCTGAACTTTCTCTTATGTTTCACTAATGAAACTTAGAGATTGATTTAGAACATTTAATTGCCAATAAAAGGAATAGAGCATCTGGAGAGCCAGAGAAACCATTGAACATGATCCATAGGGGAAATTTTGTTTGGGGAAGGGTAGCATTTTCATGTGGGAAATGTAGTTGATCAGCATTATTGCTCAGTTACTGTACTTATCATTGAGATTTGAAACAGCATGCTACCAGCATATTTTAAGATGTAATTTTACTCAAAAATCAGATTTCCCAGGAGTCTAGTGACCACAGCTAGGGAAAGAACACAAGAAGAAACGGAAAATGGAGGGATGAGGAGTCTATATGTGAGTCCCCATTCTGCTAGAGCTGGTCTATGTGTGACCTTGGGCAAGCCACTTAACATATATGCCTCATTACTTTCACTGCCAAGTTAAACAAGGCTGACCTGCCTCTGAGGGGGCTGTTAGCTTCAATTTGTTAACATCTGAGCAAAGAACTGCTCAAATGCTGCAAAATACTGGCTTTCATTATTGCAACTAAAAATTGAGGTTTCAATGCAGAAGAAATTAAAAATCAGCATTTTCTTCTACCCTTCTTTCATCCTAAGGGTGATATAGATCCACTTGAATATATGCAGAAGGACTCTGAGGGACAGGAAGACCAACAAATCACAGAACAAGCAGATGAACAGAAGCATCCAGAATAAGTTTTCTTAGCTGTCCTCACCTCTGCTAGTTTGATTAATAGGGAACAATGAAATAAACAGTGCTGGAGGACAAACTGAACAGCAGAGAATTGTAACTGACAATTTGCTGCTAAAATACATAGTCCCTGTAAAACCTATTGATTAATGGAGTCTCTCTACTAGCATAAAAAATACACCAAAAGAGAGGGAAACAAATTCGAGTAAATGCTCTCATTAGGAAGTTCAGCACCATGCAGGATTTAATCTGTCTGCTATTCAATTACAGCAGCACACACAAGTAACTTTTCTCTTTCATTATTACTTGCACGGAGCTATTAATCATTGGCCAACAAATAAAACAAGAAAAGGAGAAAGGAGAAGGGATGAACAGAGTCCTTGATGCTCTGCAACTACCGCAGAGGACAGTGAGCCTGGCAGGGGTCAGGGCAGCCCCCAGCCCTGGCAGAGAGGAGAGGTCGGGGTGTGTGAGCATGGAGGGAAGGAGCAGGTGGAGGGAAGAGGTGCCCTCTCCTTGCAGCAGTGACACAAGGTACCGTCCGCAGGACTCTGCAGTCAGACCTAGTCCTTTGCCAGCCAAAGTTTTTAGTACAACACCGCCATCTATTGCCTAAAGTACAAGTTCTGAAGAAGGTCAGTTATTACAAGGTGGTCTGTCCTGCAAGATAGTCCCAGTTCTGAAAGCATATGTGTCACCCACTAGGCCAGTGCTGGACGAGTTCACTTCCAGAGCTGCCCTTTGCTCTTTCAGCCCAGACACATTATCGTGAGAAGTTGCTGGCTCAAGACTGAGTAAAGAAAGACAGGCCAACTGATTTGAACATTTGCAGATAGGATAAAGAAGAAAGAGGAGAGGTGCTCTAAATGTCTACTTGCAGGCCAATTGTCTTTCCCCTTCTAAAACAGGTGCTTTGTAAAGTTCACCTAGTGTTTTGTTATCCACCCTGGAATGTACATTTCTTAATTTATTATTTCACACCGTGCAGATGGATAAGCACACATACATGGAAATAAAAGGCTGAGTTAAAAAAGCCATGTTCCTTGGAGCAGAAGTTTTCACTGAGTTGCTCGCAACTGGACAGAAGAATTCTGAGGCTAGTCAAGGAAGACAGAATAGACAAACCCAGATGCAAGTTTGGTGAATCCTTTATGCTTCAGTTCAAACAAAGAATTAAGTTCTCCTAGGGATACAAATTGAATTAAGTTTATACCAGAGAGAGAATACAGACTATTAGACTTTTTGTATTGGTAAGTGGAGGAGCAGGAAACAGAAATCTGTAGCATTAACAATGTGACAGCTTCACAGAAAGGCTAGTTTCAAAAAGTATCGAAAATCCATTTGAAATTTCGCCATTTCCGTCTTTCTTCAAACTGCAGACAGTTCGGTCCTGCCAAGGTGAATAAAGCTACTACATTAGAGCTTCACTCCTAAGTGATGTAAGTAGCTGCCCACATAAGCTCAGTGCTGTGAAAAAATACTCAAGCTTGTTGAAAAGGTTCTAAAGTCACAGGCAAATGATAGGAAGGATATTTTAGGCCAAATGAAGTATTTTTATTTATTATTTAATTTCTCTAGGAAATCTGTAAAATTTGGTAGAAAACTGTCAGTAGAATTTGCAAAAAAAAATGGCAGTGCAGTGTTTCTCCTGCTGAAGTTACTCTCATCCCAGACAGCTGGCTGCACATCTTTAGCGTGCTACCTACGTACAACTCACCCTTCTCTTGGCTCTCTGTCACACTACACAGCTGCCATGTAGCTTGCATTGAGGTCTGATAAACTTTACTGGAAAGTTAACAACTCAATATGATTTTTTTAAGGAAAATATTTTAATTAATTAAAAGGAAAATATTCTATTTTTTCCTCTATACTTGGTATGTGGGAATAGTATTTTACGATTTATCATTATCCCTTCCCTGAAAAATATTTTGTTTATTTGGTTGTAATTCTGTTCTAAGGACCTTATTTCTCCTATATCTCATCTCCTTCATTTTTTCATTTTCATTTTATTATTAAAGGAGGGGGAGAATAAAGGACCAAAAAAGGAAAAGATACCAAAGTGAAAGCAATAAGAGTTGATAAAAACAAACATTTTCTACTGACACTCTAAATAATTTAAAACAAAATACAAAATAGTCTGATGAAATGTTTAAAAGAGCTGCAATCATGATGATACATTTATTTTCCTATACCTATTCCTCTATAGGTAAACAAAACTTAAGGTAAACTTTGACTTCTTGCAAAATGGTCCAAGATAGTCCCCAACTGATCGTGTACAGGCTGTGCCCTAACCAGTGCAGTTAAGATTTATTTATTAATAAATAATTGTGATAGTAAATTTCTGCATTTCATACACATTACATTGATTTTCTATATTAATTATGCCATTATATCATGGTTAGGATTTATTAAGCTTTAATGTTTATTTGTCTAATACTTTTTCAACCCCAGCTAATATTTAGTGTGCAGGACTAGGCTGATGCTGCAGATGAGCAGTGTTTTGATAGGCTGTGTCTTTCCTCCCCTTTCTTCCTTCCAGAAAAGAAAAATTCCAGTAGATCTTTTAGTAACCAACTTACATGGGTTATATAATCTCTAAGAGAGCTGTTGTGAAAAATAGTAGTGAATTGAAATAAAATTAAATAAGATTTTACAATCTATTTAATAAGGCATTTCTGGGATATTTCCCTAGACATGGAGGTTTAAATACAAACACTTCAACCATAAAATTACTCATTTACTTGGCTTGTAAGAAGAAAAAAACATTTTCGGTTTTGTATGGATATGTCTTACTGTTTCCAGATGTATCTTATTGTGTCATATTGATCCAACAAGTGTCATCCTAAGTGAAAAGCAGAGAGGGGAAGAAAAGAAAGGGGACTGAAGAATTTATGTAATTTAAAATGCTAAAGAGAAAGCTTTTGTGGTAATTTAAATGATTAGAGTACTTAACAATTAATGGGGATTCTCTCCGTTATGTATTTAAACAAAATAGCGGGGAGCAGGGGAGGAGAAGGCTCTACAGGCTATGGGTTCTTCCAGCAGTTGCTTATTTTGTGAAGAGTACATGGATTTAAAGCCAATAGAAGGCACATGGGGAAGAGTATAAGTACAAGGAAGAAGCTTGAATATATTTTCAACATCCAGGATTTCTTGGCATCTGCAAGGGCCAGCTGCTCCATAAAGGAAGGGGAGTCAGGAACTGAGCACGACACCATGGCCAGCAGGGCAGGGGCCTCCCTAGGCAGGGCTCTGTTCTGCATTGTCTGAGCAAGGCCAGCAGGGCAGACCCAAAAATCAGGGTCTTAGAATCAGGGACTCTTCAGCCAAGAGTCCAGATCATCAGGCAAGTTTGTGGCAATAACAACACAGGTCTGAGGTCAAGCCCAGAAGTTTATCCACAGCTCAGGTCAAGATCAGGATCAGGCCTGGTGAGGGTAGCCAGGGTCAGACACAACCCAGTGATTGCTGAGCAGGTCCATTATGGCATGACAAGTCCAAGGTCAAGCCAGTAAGTTAGTCCTCAGGTCAGGGGTGGTCCGTGGCTGACCCTGGGCACAGTTATGACTGAGCTGGAGAACAGCACTGCTGCAGCATCGCTGAGGCAAAAACCGAAGGCCCGCGGCTATGGTTAAATGAGCTCCTGGGCCCATGGACAGGGGTTGTGATTGGAGCCCCTTGGCAAGGCTGGTAAGGGCCGTTTGTCTTCAGTACTCTCTGAGCCATAGTTTTTGAATTTGTATTCAGTAATCCTTGGCATATTTCTCTTTCATAAATTTGTCAAACTGCTTTTGAAATGTATTTAAACATTTCCAGCATCCTATGGAAAGAAGTTCCACAGATGGTTTGGACAGTTTCAGGAAGAATCATCTTATATTGACTACCAGCTATACAAGATACAATCAGCTAGATTTTAATTTCAAAACATACATGTTCTAGTTACAGCTATACCCATAGTGTAACAAGATGGCTAAGCCCTAGGGTTACATACATAACTTGGCTTGTGACTACTGTTTAATAGCTTATCATAATCATTTCTCTAACCTGGCTCTAGTGTCTTGAATCTTGGTGAGCTCTGGATATTCTTCCATAGTTTGATCTGCAGGATATCTTTATATATCAATTATTTAATCTCTTTTAGATAGGCAAGGCAGTCAAAGTAGTAACAGAATGAACCTTGATCTGGCTACACAGGTGAAGCCAATGCATCCCAGATCCCTGATATATACCAGATCCATGGCCTCTCTCCATGTCCAGCTGAGATGCAAGCACAAAACAGTCATGTGCCAGGAAAACCAGGTGCATTACTTGGATGAATTTAAGACACAATCCAACATATTCCTGACTCCGATTCACATGGTACTGTGGAGATTATTACAGATGCACCTGTGCCTTGAGTAGGCATTGCTATAACCTCCTCAACTGATATATTGCAAGCTTAGGTGGGTCCAAATCACAGTATTCTCTTTAATTTATAAAACTAGATCAGTATCTACAGTGAAAGAAAATCTGATCTCAGTGTTTTTCTGTCTAAATTTCTAACATTTGGAAAGCTTAAAAACAAATTTATATGAACACTTCAGTTTGGCATGACATTCAGGAAAATATTTTTAGCATTTTGACTAGAGATACTGATTGTAGACTTAAAATTGCCTGAAGAATAGTTTACCTGCAGAAATTCAGCTACTCCTTTAGGAACCTGGGGATCTGCTTAACTGCAGCAGTCATGTTTACAAGTTCAAAACTTGTCTTAAAGCTGTCTGCATCTCAGGACAATCTTACCATTAGATGCAGTAAGCATGGGTTTGAAAGAGGAATCCCCTTTCTGGTAACATTAGCAACTACTTAGCAGCTAATAGCTGCTACTATAGCAGATACTTAGAGAAAATGGAGCTTCGAAGCCAATGGGATCCCTGGACCCCAAAGTATTACCTGGGTTCCATGGAAGATGTTGGAGAATTGTTATATGATGAACAAGCAAGTTCTGTCCAACTGTAATCCAATGCCTATAGGAGACTGTAGCCCTATTTAGTACCTTAAGCATGTCAGTCAGTCTGTAAACAAATTGCTAAATTACTAAGGTGATTAGACATAAATCAACATGACCAACAGCTTGACAGCTTCTGTTTCATAAGGAAAATATTAGCTGGGGCACATTCGTAGCCTCTGATCCTATCCCTGCATGGTACTTCTGGCAGCTGGTCGTGCAGCAGTCTTCTCTTCCAACCCAGCTCCATTCTCACATCCCAGCAGCTTCAATCTTTAGTCTCTTAGCACAAACTGACAGCTTTAATTGCCAAAGTTCACCTCAAAAATTTAAAATGAGAATAATGGAGTCAAACTGTGCCACTGAGAGTGACATACAGTGGCATCAGAGTGTGGTGTTTGAAGGTATCCTAAAATCATAACAAATGACTGAAAAAAAAAATTTTTAAACATGTTCAGTCTGATAAGGTATCTGTTCTTTCTTCTCATTCTCCTTAAAGATTCAAATTGTCAGTCAATATTCAAATTGTAAGTCAAAAGGCTTCCTTTGTAAATTCAGACAGAAAAGAGGAGTTTTTAATACATCTGATTCTAAAATAGATGCTCTAAGAAACAGGAAAGCTCATTTTGCAAAGATAAGAACTGCAAATTTAATCAGAAAGAGAGAAGAAGGTCTGCCCTCAAATATCAGTAGATATTTATTCTACAGATAAGTATCAGTAGAATAAAATGCCTCCTATAATTAATTATATATCTTTCTAATTCTGCTTTATATAATAATCCATCTGGAAATCTTAAGAATATATCTCATTACCAGAATTTCTCAGTGGATAACACAGTAAAATAGCAAAACATTATCAGTTGATTCCTAGTATTAAATTGTGAGGCCCAGGACTCAGGAGATCATTACAGAAGTGGAGGTGTTAGAAGAATGACTTGGCTATATAACTAAAGTCCAAGTAACATTAGAGAATTAAACACATTTTAATGTGTTTGGTGTTTGGTTTTCTTTCTTCATCAAATAGCACCTCAGAAATATGGTGGGTTAGTGAAATGTGTGATGTAACTAACACAATATGAGCTCAGGGAGTAGCGCAGCAAAAATACATGACAAAACAGGCCAAAAAATAGACCCTTGCTATGGAATTTGTATGGGACTGTTTCATATAAGTATAATCACGTAGAAACTATCATCCAGCATTAACAAACAACATGGCTGAGCCACTCTTAAATACCAGCAGCTGCAGCATTTGTGCTACAAGAAACATCAGGATGAGCATTGGCAACCTATAAACCCCCTGAACGCAATGAGTTCAAATCCAAAAAATCAGATCCTTTTCAGTTCCTGCTACTAAACTTGTATCTATAGCCCAGTGTGCAGAGGCCTCGGTGTCTTTGAACGCTACTGGTCAGCCTCTATGAATGGACCCAAACAGCGGTAGTCATGTATGGGACAGACGAACCTGTCAAGACAGCTTTTTACTTCAAGCTGCCAGGAGTTATTTTAAGCTTACTTAACATGTACTCTTGCAATGGATCTTTGAATATGAAATGTCAAAGGTGAAAGAAAGCGCTTGGTCACTGATCTGTAAGGACAACGTTTCTTTTTACCGGACTGTAGCTCTCCCAGAGAGGACTACATGTGTATTATGACTTGCCCTGGGTGAGCTGGTAGAGGTTTTCCTGTTTATGGAGCTTCTCCTCCTCTGAAGCAGAAAAAATCATGATCCTGTTCCTTTTAAGATACTGAAAATTCAAACAGGAAGTGAAGCAGAGGGGCCATCATGTGTGAAAGTGTTATAAAACATTAAGAACACATTCTGAAATACACCCGTATGGTATATCACGATAATCTGCTTAGTTGACAACAGAAGCCACAGGGAATATGACCCTATGTAGAAATATCATCAGCTAAGAAACTGACCAACATAGAAGATTTTCTTCTTTTCCATTGTGTCCATGGAAATTGAATCAGGATAGGGCAATTATATGATATTTTCAGTGCAGATTGCAGAAAATATCCCTACTCTTGGTTTAACATAAAGTTGAAAGGAAAAGACTTCTGAAGTTGCTCCTGGCTTTAGTGGAAATGTTAGAGGTCAGCAACAATGCAGTTTATCAGTTATATATAGCACGTTTCAGCAGTAAATGTAATAGACTGTGTTGTGGCTGAGTTGTGGCTGAGTTTATTTTACAGTAAAAGAAAATCAGAACCTCTTTTTAAATATTTGGAGGCAAAAATAGTACTGACTCAGTGATTCTCATACAGCTGGTTCTAAGATGATCTAGTTTTCTGCACAGGTACTTGTCTACCAATTATGCTACTGGCGCCAACAATCAGTTTAAAATCAAGTTTATAGGTTTTCAAACACTCTGATAAGCCAAGTTCTTAGTAATACTGATGTGCTATGAGACTGCTATACTAGGACAGCACATAAAAAGTAGCTCTGAGCACTTGCCCAGAAATGCCAATGTTTCTCCAGGGGGTCATAGCAGATCTGAACCATTAAATGTGTGCTTTCAGAAGCACTACACTTAAACAGAAGCATCCGACCTCCCCTGTCTATCTGATTAGTATGCAGTCCATGGGCTTGCTTCTGCCTCGTTCTATTTCTGGCATTCTCAGATATATGGCAAAAGGTCCACAGCCTTTCATGCCTTAGGTCATCTGCTGTCATCTGCAGCAAGAACAATGTCAGGCAAGAGAGGCCTTAAGAATTTTCTTCTTCCATGCGCTCCAGAATCTATCAGCGGGTCACATTTCCTTTATAATCCAGCTGTCAGGTTTTGTAGAGAATTATGTGCCTTCTCATTTAAGAAACCTTTCTCCACTCTATACAATATTTGTAATGTTAGCTATAATGCATATGCATCTGTTGAACAAGTTTTAGAGCAGAACTGAAAATCATATAGGAGGATCTGATCTAGTTCTCCTGTCCATTGCTCTTCTAGATTTCCCCTCTTCTGTCCTTCAAGGAGAGGTAATCTTAAATCACAACTGAGTGTGGCTATACAGGGAATTTTCAGGTTTAAACTACATATTATTTTCCTTTTTTAAAAAGAATCTTTAGGGAAGAAAGCATGTTTAAAATGGCAAGAGAATACTTCACAGCAGTGACTGATGGACCTGCAAGAGAGTTGGAAAGAAGCCTTTTGTGTTCCACATCCCAGAAACTCTGGCACATCTCCTGTTGTTATTTATTTTATGATTTTTTATTCTTAAAGACAAACCAGCCCACTCTTCAGCCCTCTTGCAATAGCAGATAGCAGGATGGTTGTTGAGATCCAGAATATTGGACCAAAAACTGAACAGTAGCTTCTAGTTATAGGAATGCAGCTGTGATACGGGCTATAGGACATGAATTGCTTTAGAGCCTCAGATTACCAGACAAGCTTTCTGCTAGTTAGAGGGTGGTGGCATCTGGGAAAAAATGTGGAGTTGGACTGAAAGCTTAAGATTTAATAGCATGGACCTTTCAGGAAGCCGCATGTTCTCAGCTTTGCTCAATTGCAATTTAAAGGATATGACAAGTGAATAGGCAAGGAGTTGTTCTCCTATGCACCTGTGTGACATAGGAGCCTTTCTGCTGGTCACACATTTAGCAAGAAATCCAATTCTTTTCCTTTTGCCCCTCTTGGCAATGGGTATGAAGTGGAATATCATCATGCTAGACCAATGTCTTAGATCTCTCCTCAGCAAGTGCTAGAACTAACTTAGTTTTCTTTGGGGCTAAATTGCTTCAGTCTAGCAACTAATTGCACTGGAACCATTTATACATGTTGGACCTATTATCTATGGTTATTTGGCTGGATCACTTTTCTGCTTGCTGAAATGAAGTATAATTGGACTATTTTTCATAGCAAATGCAGTGTGCCTGTACAGAAAGCGGTTGGCTTATAGCAAGTTTTGCCTCACAACTTTTAACGACTCCAGCAGAGAAAGGGTTTCACATCTCTATTGGGGTGTTTCCAGTCTAATGTTTCACTGTTTGCTTAATGTCATCGAAGTTGGTCTCTGTCATATCATTATGAATGATGAAGTGCAAGTCCTGGTGATTTTTACATTGCTTTTTTGGAAATGAACAAACAATGTCCAGAAAAGAATAGCACTGCATGTATTTCCATTTTCTATATTGAAGAGAGATTAGTGACCCAAACCAGTGAGTTGCTAGCCAGAATAGCTAGGTTTATTTTATTTTAACACCAAATCAGAATGTAATGCTTGAGAAATATCTCCTCATGGCAGTCTTTTGTTGGCAATTCTGAGGTCTGTTAGTGCTTAATCTAAAGTGGACACTGTGGCAAAGAAAAAATTAATTCATCATGGTCTATGAATAACTTCAGCATAGTCACACTACTGATTCACTGTTATCAATGAAGCTGTAACCTGACTTGCAGTGCCTGAGCTTTTCTTTGATTATTATGTTGTACAGGAAACTGGAATGCTGCAGTAGAAAAGAAACATTTAGAACATTTCATGAAAATCAATCAGACTCTTCCTCTTTGAGTGTCTGCTTTTGTTTGCTTTATGTTTTGCTGGTGACTCTGAATCACAGCTAAGGGAGAACCAGGCACACAGGGAGCACATCAGGCACTTATCTTTTTCCTTTATGTTATTCTCAACAGAGCTACAGGGAAGAGAGACACAGCAAGATGGTAGCAAAAAAGTTTGCTTTCCAGCCCATTCCTCTGCTAGGCATCTGGTAAGGAAGACAGATGTTCATTTCCTATATTGCCCATGTTGGCCCATCCATTTAGGAGGAAAGACAGCTGTTTTGATTTATTTTAATGCAAAATGAGATTGTCACACTTTGTAACCTCATCCCCCTTCTCCACGCTATCCTGGTGCATGTGTTCATGCACGTGCACATCAGTGTGTGTGTACATTTATGCATGTATATGCTCAATTTATTTAGATAAACAATTGCCCTCTTGTTATACTATGTTTAGAATCTTTGTACAGTAGATTACTTGGTAGGTTTAATCTTAGTCAGTTGTGTCTTTCATTTAGATTGGACTTTAGTTTTGTGAGGCAAAGACAACCACTTTTCTCTCAAGCTCCAGTTTCTGAAAGTCTGTGTCTGCTGTGGCATTGGGCAAACTCCAGGGAGGTCAAAAATGTGCAAAAACTCTGGATGATTGCTTGGTCCCAGACTGTTATCCTTTGTGTTATCCTTGGGAAACAAACATTAGCTGTTATCATAATTATTTTTATTACTGTGTTGTTCATAGACCTGATCCAACATTAGGGCTTCATTGTTTTTCTATAATGTTCCCACAAAGAAGAGATTATGCTATTTTATAAATTTGTTATAAGTACTCGAGTTGTGTTAGAATGTGAGAAAATGCAGAGAAATGTCCTGCTTTCATAAAAGGAAAAGGTAAGTGAGGCAAGGCTATTCAGATAGAAAAAGATTTGAATGAAGGAGAAATATAATAACAGTCTATGAAATTGTGGAAGGTGGGGAGAAGTTGAAAGACAACAACGAATTGTTCTTTCTTATGAAGAAGGAAGCACAGGGAACCCAAGAAATTATCATGCAGAAAGTTTAAATCAAACAAAGGTAGTACTTTTTCTTAAAAATATTCTTAGATATGTTTTTCTTTTCTTAGATTATAGTGGAAGCCAAAAGCAGGAATGTTTTCAAAAAAGGACAAGAGAACTTCATTGAGGGTAAGTCCATAAGTGACAAAACCCCGCAATGGTCTAGTTTAACAGCCTCTGTCACAGAAAGTCTTTGAATAATTGACAGTGAGAAGCTGTGAGGGTGTATCAGGGAAAGTGCATCAATCCAACTTGCTTATTGAAGTATTCAAACTCAGATCCTGAAATCTCAGCCTCTATCACAGCTTCCCTTAATGTATCAGATATATTTTTGGAGGTGCATATATTTCAAGGAAAAGTTTTATGGGGAAAAAAAGCATCAAGGTTCACCCAATTCCTGATGAACTTGCCTGAGAAGAACATACATACATACTTTCCAGCATCACAATTTTTGAGGTATGCACTGTAGAAGCATCAGGAACAACTGGGACTGGAAGAGGACTGGGAGACAGCCCTCTAATAAGATTAATGTCTGCAAATTTCAAGTGCCACTGGAACTCAGTTTTTTCAAAAAAAATTTTCCTCGCAATTAAACAATTAAAGTAGAAATTAACTATACTGAGAAAAAATTAAGAAGAGATATCACAGCAGAGCTACATGACCTCTTTCCATTAATGTTATCTAATAAATAGGTTTCAGGTACACACATTAGTTAGCAATGGAAATCATTTTCAAAAATTTATCTAGCTCCAAATTTACTTGTTCCAGATGATTTGACTTAGTAATACTTAAACCTGCATAGTATACTTGTTATTGCCATGCATTTTTTAGTGGAAGAAAGCATTCATAGAAAACTTTTTTGAAAAATAATAATTTCACAAGAAAGATAAAGTCACATTCTCAGTGATGGGTACTCTGATCTTATTTTGCATCAGTTTATACTTCACTGACTATAACAGTGCTTCTCCTCATTTTTGTCACTCCGAGGGAACCCTGAATCAGGCCTTAAATTTATATTCGTTTATATGAATGCTCAGCTAACTCTGATGTAGAGCAACAGAATCTGGTATGCCAGTCATCCTCATTTCTCACAGACTGTTCTTGCATTTTTATTATAAGACCCACAATTTGGAGTGTTTTTTTCTTAAAGTTGCAGTTTACAAAGTCATATTATTTCACAAGAAATTCAACTTTCAGTTTTTAGAAAGTAGCTTCAAGTTCTTGTGGCTGCTAAGAAACATTTGGAAAGGTTAACCTGAAAGGATCAAGCACTAAAAGGCAAATAATAAAAAGATCCCAAGGGATATTACTTTTAAAATCTCCTGATTTTTAAGCCAGTTTTATAGGATTAAATTGCAACATGGGGGAAAAAAAGGTTAAACATTAAAAACAACTTCTGCTGTAAGGATAGTTAAGCAGTAGAACACTGTCTGGAAAGTATTAGAATACTGCCAGATTTTCATGATACAGAGGACAAACATAGCACTTGTAAGTTTTTTTGTTCTTTCCTTATTCACTACACTCTGTCAGGGGGATTGGACTAGATGATCTCTAGAGGTCTCTTCCAACCTTAACCATTTGTCATTCTGTGATTCTAGGAAACCTAACGGATTCTCCACCAGTGGAGGTTTTTAAAGAAAAAATAGACAAGTTATTAAATGTGAATGATTAAGCTCTCGTTGATTCTGCTGAAGAGGTGGAGTAGTAATGACATTTGGTGAAGTTATCTCTTGCCCCATTTTCAATAATAAGGATTTCTGCTAATCAAAATCATTTAACATTTTGAAAACAGTAAATGAAAAATTGATTCCTCCAAATCACAGGAAATCACTGTTTCTAATATATTTTTAGCAATATAGTTCAAAAAAATCTTTAGATGTCAAAAGAAGAAAAAATAAATGGGTCTTTTAAAAAATACTTCTTCCCCTCTCCTCTTAGGTTCCAAAAGACTTCCATTTAAGGTTATGCCTTTAAAGACTGATGAAGCTATATGTTATCATCCTAAAGTAATCCCTGTGGATAATTTTTTTTTCCTTTGTAAATGCCTTGTTTTGTTCTTTTCGTACTATGATTTTATTTCTGGCATGCTCATATATTTTAAATGTTACTTTATCACGGCTTTGCAAATTCTTTTGCACAGTGGCTGAGCTGGCACTTCAGGTGGTAGTTTTCTTATATGAAAATAAGACAAGGTTACCTTGTTAGTAACTGGAAAATTCAAGTCAATAAATACTTTGGCAGTGACTTTAGAGATAATTTTCTATGTGTTGACTCTCTTTCAACTGTTAGCAAAGAACCAATGCGGTGCACAGCATGTATAATAAGTGACCTTGATATAAGAAATCCTTAGAAATAACTGGCATTGTGCAAGATAACAGAAAGGGCTGGAGGAATCAGGGTATTCTTTCCTGCCTTGCAACCTAAAAGCAGAGCACATAACTGAAAACCCCGGAGTGCAGCAGATACTCACTCTAGTAGACGTCCCACTCTGTATTTCTTGTCTATCTAATACGACATGCAGAAAAGCTACATGAGCAACATTTTGTTCAGGCTGATAAATCAAAATTTTATAAGCAGGAAAATGCCAGAAATGTGTTTACTTGCAGAACTCATGCTGCACTCGTTCTGATTATTGAATGAGGCAAAGCTCTTATATGGAAAAATGAAAAAGAAATAAATATGTAGTCACCGGTACAGTGCATATATACAGTGTACAGAAAAGTATAATCAAATATCCTCAGGTCAGTCTGGTATTTCTTAGCTTAGACATGCTTTATGTTGCAGTCTGAATAATATTCTTTGACTTTGTGGTCTTCTAAAGACAAAAAAAAAAAAAAAGGCAAGAATTCCAACATCTCGCTTCCAGCATTGACAGCAGGATTTTACTAACAGCTTTCAAAATAGACTTTTGTTCTCAAAACTATAAAGTTCACATTAGCTTCATATTTATTATTTATTTAATTTTGATGTCTAGATATTTATGAATTTATTGTTTTTATTTATTAGTTGGCAGAACGTTATTTGCAGTCAGTAATTTGCCTGAGTAAAACCTGCTTTTCTTTCTGCCTCTTGAAAGTAGAAAGGCTTTCAAAATTTACATTGTGTTCTCTGAAGGCAGAAGAAACCATGTCCCAAAAAGTGAGGAGCAGAACCCCTGAAGAAGGGCTGCATCAACCTGGTACTTACTCCAAGTGCTCCTGTTTGCGAGGAGAGGAGAGGAGAGGAGAGGAGAGGAGAGGAGAGGAGAGGAGAGGAGAGGAGAGGAGAGGAGAG
>JAWLRI010000563.1:8215831-8280508 GCA_034781795.1 Crypturellus tataupa | reverse complement strand
GAGAGGAGAGGAGAGGAGAGGAGAGGAGAGGAGAGGAGAGGAGAGGAGAGGAGAGGAGAGGAGAGGAGAGGAGAGGACATTTTGCACCCACCCTATAGTTTAATGTTCACTATTAATGAATGAACTAGGCTATCTCAGGAACTCCTGTGAGCTTTTTATTACTAGAGGGTGAAAAAGTTACTTAAATCAATAGAACTGCTTTTTGTTTGCAATAGCAAAATGAATGCTGTTTAGTGGACGAGACTGAGAAATGCCTGTCTCAATGTCTCTCTTCTGTGCTGAAACCTCACAAGCCGTCTCTTGGGAATTGCAAAAAGTCAGCCTAACAATAAATACAGAAATATGTAACAGAAATATGTAACTTTCTTAGCAAAGGTTATAAAAATGAATCAAAGCAATATACCTCTTTTGTCTTCAGCAAATAAACCAAAAATGCAGTAGGTAGCTTTCTAGTGAAAATGTAATTTGTTCGATACACAAAGGAAGAAAAAGAGCTAAAACCTACTGCCAGTTAAGTCTATCTAAAACCAAAATAACCCTTCTGTCATCCCCAGCCATCTACTTCAGATCTATACCAGCATAATGAGGAGGAAATATTTGGCTCTCAAGATAGATTAAGCCATTCCTGTGCCTTCCTCTGATTTTGAATGAAAACTAAGTTTGTGGTGTAAAACACTCCTCTCTCTACAATGTAAATCTCAAATGGTGCCACTGAAGTCAGTAAATTTACTGTGAACATAGCATTACACAGAATACCTATTTTCTATCTCCAGATATATGTAGTTTAAAAATCTTGCCTAACAACTTTGGTGGGGGAGATCTATTTCTTGCATATTTTATTTAGTTTTATTGTAGCACAGAGTTGCCACAGTATTTGACTAACAATAAATCTTTATAATCTCTTAATTGTTGATCAACAATCAAGTCATGTATTATCATATTTGTGATGGCCGAGACTTCCTCTAGAACCAAAGTTTGCCTTGTATCCAGTTTATTTAAAGACAAGCTGTACTTCTCTTCCACAGTGGAAAAGTTTGGTCTGTGTTATTCTGTAGGAGGAACCCAAGTTCTTGAAGTGAGTGTCCCATGTATCGCCTTGGACAGGAAGCAGATTTATGACTGGCAGGAAGTTACGAGGAGGAGCAGATTGGATGAGGAACTAAAGTGGAAGAGCCAAGGGCTGAGGGAGAGCTGAAGTGAGGCACCAATGCCTATGCAGGGCTGAAGTGGAGACTAGCAAGGAAGAAAGTTTGAGCGAAGCAAAAAGAGGAAGAAGCTTCAAGCCAGCATCCTGTTGCAGCCAGGGCTGGAAGACAACTGCAGAAGGTTGTACAACCCCATTTCAAGCCCCTCTGAGATGATGGCATTGTGGGAGCAGCAATGGCTGTTGCTCATGGGCATTGATCATGTCCGCATGTCCTCCCACTCCTCTTTTATCAGCAATTCTTATGTTGCTGTCACTGGTCAACTCTAAGCAGAGTAACATGCAAAAGTCCTATTTTTAGGGGATCTTAATGTGTGGAAGTACTACTGGTGGCCTGATTTCTACCCATCTCTCTACAAACCTCCCAAATTATTTATAGTCAGGAGTTTGTATTGCTGTTGGCAAGTATGTGCAGGGTCAGGTCAGTTCAAACTAAAGTTTGCACCCTGTTTCATTTCAAGAATTTTCCAGAGGTGATGGAATAGCATTAAGGTCTTTTTTTTGCTGAAGTGATTAATAATGGTAGCTGAGTGCCCACAGCATCAAAATGATTAATTTTACAAAACCATTAATCATACAGTTATTGTAGCATAGGATTAGGAGCACAGACTTCAGAGAAGTGACAAAGTTAGAGTTCAGCAAGACATTTAGCAATCATAGGAGAAGATGAAGAATCAAAGAGGTGAAAGGAAACAAACATCATTAAACATTTGAACAAGGTGAAATGACTTCTATTTTTTTTTTCTAATTCCTAATTTAACTTTAAGAGCTTCAAGTGTCAGGAAGGCTTAGTATTGCATAATAATTCCTTAATTTTTGTTTATAAGATCCTATCTGCACTTCTTTCCCACAGTCAAAAGAGCTTCATTTGTATCATAGCGGGAATCATACCTTTAAATCGTGTAGCTCCAAACACAAAATTTGAAGAGTGGCTGGAAGAAACCAAGTATCATCAAAGTAGCCAGAAGTGTTGAGTGAGGAGATCAAATATTTTATACTAAACATTTTCTTTGTGTCTGAGGCAGTGAATTATATTGAATGGAAAAAAAGCTGCCAAAATGTGGAGATAAATCTTTCTGCAAGAAAATTAAACCTGTATCTACAGGACAAAAAAAACCCACTATTAGCAGGTTGTATGATTCTTGACACTAAAATGTTTGCTTAGTTTCTGAAACTTACCCAGAGGATAAAGACACTCTTAACAGAATATGGAACAGAGCTTGAAGAGCACAGTCACTTCACAGTTCATGCCCTGAGTCTCCTTTGCCTGAAATTTGATGGTCAAGAAGCAACTAAATAGGCTTCTTGATTTGTAAGTAGAAGAACTAGAATAGTGCATAAACTGATTAATGCAAAGGAAGAAATGAACACACTGTTTTTACAGAGACACAAAAGCATTGAATAAAGATGTAGAAAACATTTTTCAATAAGCAGGCACAGGAGAAAATCAAGGGCCTATGACTAAAGGCCAGCCAATCATCTAAAACAGATGCATCAGCACATGCCATGACACCATCAATGTACACGTTCCGAATATTCCACGTTGTAGGAATTACTGAAGACTGTTATTTGACTTGATTTGGCCCATGAACTGTTTCCCTGAAAACACAGCAATTTCTGGTGGTGTTGAAATTAAAAAGACTTAATGAGATCATATTTTTATCTTAGAGAAAGCCAATATCCAGACATTTCTGGCAAGTCTGGGGAGAAGGACAGCTTTGGAGTTACAGATGAAAGAAAATAATAAAGATCTGTGAAAAGGCATAAACTTTAGAGTTAATGCAGGCAGCTGCACAGGCAAACCATGATAATTTTTACACCAGCATCAACATAACTGACCTAACGAACAGGACTTCATAGTTAACTGAAAAGAGCTACATCAGAAGATGCAGTTTGAACTTGCAAAACAGCAGGTCAGGTTTAAAATCTTCAGAAAATAATTGAGTCTATTAGCACAGATTGACTGGGCATTTCCCAGCTGAGAGCTCCAGTCCTGGGTGATACTTTGTTTTGATTATGATGCATTACCTATTGGAACAAACTAATGAAAAAGGATCCTGAAGGTCACTTAGGGATGGAAAAATCTGAAAGAAGGTACAGAAACATTTATGAATAGTAACACTAAAGACACTGGCTTGGCATTTTAAAAGTGCCAAAAATACAGTAAGTTAAGCAGAAAAGCTACACTGGTCTCACATGAAAAAATTGCCCCTGGAAGCTAAGTAAGCACAAATTTGTTTCAGTCAACTGGAAAACTTTGTAATCTTTCTAGATCATTATTCTTACTTACCCCAAAAGACTGCTACTAGATAATACTGTATATAGACATTTGTGCAAATCAGCTGCCCATTACATGTTGCATTTAGAAGTTATAAAATTCAAGAAGTTTTCAGTGAAGTTTGCACCAGTGGTGTGGGGGTAATGCACAATGGCAATAAAAAGACAGAACCTGATTCTTGTAGCTACCTGCAGATCAGCACCATTGAAACATGGTTTGTTCATGTTTGGAGATTCTCTGGATAAATCTGGTTGTAGGAGAGGAAGAGATACTTTTATGCAGTCTTTGGAAGGGAGGTGGGATGTGGATTCAGAGGTGACTGTTTTGCCTGATAATTCCTTAATGAGGACTCCCCTAGAGCTAATAAAAATCAATGGCAGTGAAGACCCAAAGTTTAACACTATAAAGAAATTTGTTCATTGACTCTTGACAACAATAATACAAAAATTTCAAAGGAGCTTCAGGAAGCTAAGCCACAGTTGCAGGATAACTGAATGCCACTAGCCAGTTTATTCATAGTTTTTACATAAATATTTGAGTATTATAGAACTTACAGAGCTTACGTCTATTAAATGTTAAGTTTTGACTATGAAAGGAGAATGTGGGTAGACTCTGCCGAGACCAAGGAGCAAGATGGGATCTCCCCAGCTGTGACATTGCCTATGGCTCAGGTGGCTGGAGTCTGCACTGCAGAACAGCATCCTGACTTCATTTCGCCAGCAGAGATTTCTGTAGGTTGATAGCACTGTCAGTCACATGATACTGATACCAGGCCTAACTGTGACACTGCAGTGACTCTGCCTACAGTAGCCTGTCCAGACTGCGTGTGGTTATGAGTTTTTCTCACCAGTGCCCCTTACCAGCAGAGTCTGAAACTTGCCTCCAGCATTACAAATGCCGCCACGGATCCACTCAGAAAAGACCTCAAGGAGAGGCAGGTGGGCTCCTGTTTCTCTAAATGTGACAGCTCTAAATGTTTGCTTCAGGTTTCTGAAATAAACCTTGGTTTGGGCTCCTGCTGTGATCAAGCTTAGTTTCCAGTAGGTAGGAACTTAATGGAAACTAGCAAAAATAAAATGAGGATTTTGACAAGATGTCATCAGAAGGACTTTTCCAAATACCCAGGGAGGCTGTTAAAGTTCTTTCAGTATAATTCCTAATATGACTATGGGGGGACTAAAGCTTAAAACTTGGTCATTCATTTTAATTTTTAATCTTCCTGGGTGAACATACCAAAACCATTCAAGAAAATCTTGAGGCAGAAGTCTAAGAAGGAACTGATGCAATTTAATTTGAACATCCAGGCTGTAAAATTAAACATCAGTTCTGTGAGGTGCAGTGCATTGCATTGTCCTCTGGTGCTCTCATGGAGCAAGTCGTAATATAGAAGTCATACCAATGACTGACCAGTGGAAAAAAACCAGAACATGTTAAAAAAAAAACGATCCTGGTCCTCCAAATAACTGTAGACAGAGTTGCTTTGTTGGAAACAAACTGATGCTGTAAACATTATTTTAATAAAGTGGTACACACTTTATAAAGTACTTTAGGTTGCTCAGCTGAACTGACTTAGAGCACATCATGCACTTTGGAACATAAATCCAATTTTGTAATAACCACTTCTCATATACTCTGGTTTATTGTAGTTCTTTCTTCAAAGTTTTGCTAGAACTAGGGAGACCTAAGCATTTGAATAGATAGCATTACCACAGCTGTTTTGTGAATTACACATATATCATTCTTTACATCAGGGCATAACCTTTGATGGTATAATTACCCTCTGTCATAGACCAGGATTTATTTTTGCATGGCATCTGTCCAATTCTGCACCTATCAATAGGCCTCAAAGGCGCTCCTCCTCCGCAGGCACGCATCCCTCAGCCACAGGGGCCAGGGTTGCTCAAGGCAAGCACCACTGACTCTCCCCATTGGCCGCTCTTCACGCCAACGGGCCTTAGTGAGTTTCAGCAGCCTGATGGATCACTAGGCTGACTCCTGCAGAGCTATCGATCCCTCCCCATCCACAGCAATACCTCTCCATCTCCAGATGCCTCAAGACCTGTGGATTTCCATACCTACTTACAGGGATCCATGTATGATCCATGTATTAGGAGTGGAATCACTGTTCCAGGAAGTCTTCAAGAAACATGTAGATGAGGCACTTCGGGACATGGTTTATTAGGCACTGTGTTGGTGGGTTTATAGTTGGACTTGATGATCTTAAAGGTCTTGTTCAAATATGATGATTCTGTGATTCTAAAATACCAGTTTCAGGGGGATGATGCAATGAAATCCTTCCTGTCTCACTGGCATCCTTGAGAGAGTGATGCTACAGCCACAGGGCCCCCTCTTTGCCAGGAACTTGGAAAACAAGCAATCCTTTCTTCTTTAATCTTCCACTGCTCTGTTCCACTGCTATCTTGCAGATACTGGTGCTTCTTCTGGTGGCAATGGTAAGCAAAGCAGTTAAGGAGTGTAAAGACACTCCTTAACTCCTAGGTGCTGCTATCCTTGAGCTCACAGAGACTGTTGAAGAAATTCTACCAGAGATGGATCCATGAACTATCATGAGTTCCACTGAAGATGAAAAGACGATTTAGACTTTCAGTCCCAATGGGATTTTGACATTTCTACCAACATTGTCAAATACAATCAACTTTTGTTTCAGTAGTAGGGAGTTTATGATACAACTGCCTGTTCAACAAGAACAGAACTATTCTTTCTTATTTTCAGCTCTTCTCACACCTGGCAGAACAACTTGTAGATAGAAATAATCTTTCGCTCAGCAGAGTTAGAGATGAAAAAAATGGAGAAGGCAACTCTGCTAAGACTGTTGACATAAGTTAAATACTTATTAGTTCTACAGAAATCTAATAAAAAAAACTTTCAGCGGTATTCCAGGACATGATCTCCTATCCTCAACTGAGACTAATGTTGAAAGCATACAGAACATTTCCCATTAGAGTTCAGTGACCCAACTGAGTATTGAAATGACACAGAAATAATGCAGTATTTGAGAGTCATTGAAGTCTTGCTCCTATGCAATATTATGCATAATGAACCATCCTAAAATGAAGAATTAACATTTTACAATAAAGTAATTGTAAAATGATATAAAATCAAAAAGACAATTATGAAAGTCATCAACAATTTAAATTCTGATCCAAGTTATTTTTGTGTGAAGGTCATTGAAACACTGGGTGTTACTGATCTGTGGTTTTCTTTTTTTTTTTTTTTTTTTTTTTTTGTCATCACTGGCCTGATGGGAAGGAAAGCAAACCAAAAGTGAGACCCACCTTTCAAAGGGCAAATTCCCCATAAACAGGATTTTACAGAATTGTGAATCATAAAATATAGCATCCTGCATCTTCTCAGGGAAGGTGGGGAAAAGTCCCCAAAGGCAAGCTTGTTAATTTAGATACCCAGAAAGGTCAGGTTCCCACAGTTTGCCAAGGAAAGTGAGGTATTTATTATGCCACGAAGACTAATCTGTTTTGTCTAATAATACACACACTTGATGTGTCTCCTCAGATCTAAGGCAGATTATTGCTTATCATTTAAATAATTGATTCATAAAGGCAATGATGATGAAAATGAGTAAGCATGAAGTCATGTGTATTTACTGCAGAAATTACATCTGAACTGCCTCAACATTATACTAATATGCTCAAAGTGTCTATTGGGCACAGATCCAGCCTTGGCAATTCCATTCAGCAGTGCTGTTTTGACTGCAGCTTGACACAGTGAGTCTACACGTAGCATTATCATTGATCTATCTCAGGATGTGTCTCAAAACTCCATCACTGAATGTGCATCATAGCACCTGAGAGGTGCTGACTCTCTGTGACCCTGCTCACTTCACAGAATTGAAGCTGCTGCTGCAAATTCTGGTTTGTTCAAGACTGGGCTATCAAAGGCGGGAATCACAGCCTGGGACTTTGGTATGGAATGCAGCATGTTCTGATTCACTTTATGAGACAGATGCATGCAGAATATAAGTGAAAACCCTGAGAGAAGTGTAGGTAGAGTGTCAGTGTAGTGCGCTGGAATTGAAGTTCTTTTTGGATCAACTTTTAATTAGCAGCTAATCCCAAATCTCTGGATTAAAAGGGCTCATGTGTAGCAAACATGCTCCAGACCTGTCAGAATAGGTGAGAAATGGGATTTTAACATCTGCACTTTCCTAATTTCTTTGCTGAATGATAGTAATACGATGACTAAGGCATAATGTATTAGTGCACTCCTGTTCCCCATACTGTAGAACATTGTATCACATCTCCTTAGCAACATGGGCAACTGAAAACACATCACATATGTCTTCTACTCACTAAAATGACTTACTGTAAAATACTGAATCGAGGTCAAGGTCATAGTTTCCCTTAAAAACCATTCGGTTGCCCAGAATATCTGAAGTTTGAGGAGGAATGACAGCTTGGAGCTTGAACGCTTGCAATGAGGCAGAAGCTCACATGTACAGAAAAGGAGCTGTCTTGGAGATCAGGTGAAAGCTGCTGGTTAGCTCTCCTAGGGATCATCTTGCTTTTCTTGCCAACCTAAAGGCAAGGATTAGTTCTTTGGCTGGTCCTCTCTAATGTATCTTCTCAAACACATATATGAAATAAAAATAATACACCACTCAAAATAAAATGTTCCAGACTTCCTTCCACAGGAGGAGGGTGAGGGGACAGGCCATACATGGCAAATGGCAGCCTGGAACTCTTAATCCATCACAGCAAATGATGAGAACAGCAGAGCGGCTACTAGAGGCCCCCTTCTAGGGGAACTGAATCACACTGGAGACATGACACGACTCCCATGGCCTTCCCTCTCCCTTTGGTTGGGCAACAAGAGAGTGAAGGACAAACAGTAGGTGTGAAAAAGGTGCCTCAGAGAGCCAAGTAGTGAATTTGTGAACTGTTAATCAGAAAGGTAAATTGTCAATAGCACACTTGCATGCTCTGCAACAACATTCAGTAATTTCCTTTGTACTTAAAAGCAAGAGCTCTTCTGATAGCATAAATTCCATAAAGGAATTTTATTTTTTAACCATCTCATTAGATAGCCATCTCATTAGATTAGATAGTAATTTATTCTAGTTTTATTACAATATTTTTCCTCAGGGATCCTAAAAGGTTTTTACTGTTTCTCATAAAACACTCCTAATAATCAATATTGATTCTAATACAACCCATTATTGTTTAGATTTATTTTCTTGCTTTCTGTGGGAGTTAGGTATTAATATCATTTAGAAGAAATTAGAGTGCTCTGCTTAAAATATTTTTGTGTTAATAAGTAATTAGTTTTTCCTCTCATTTCCAGATAATGCAGAAGTGTTTATACTGAGTTAGAGGTTTGATATGTAATACATTTTTCATTCTTCTGATTCTTGTGTTAAAAGGTTTAAATAATGAGATAACAGGGCTTTTTGTTTGGGAACATATCTATAAATGTAAAAAGTTTCTTCTCACCTCAGCAGAATTTTAGGTGAGCACAGAACCCTTTTAGAAATTTGAAGAAATAGGCAATTCATTTCCAATTTTTTGTCAAGTGTCAGTCTAAAGCAGTTTAATATTTCAGACCTTGAATGAGACAATATTAAGCCTTGACCAAAAGGCTCTAAAAGCCTCAGCCAAAAGTATTTTCTTTGTGAGAAGTCTTATGCTTTCCACCCAATGTTATTAGGATGGAATGTTTAGGCTGTTCATCCTTGTAAAGACTAAGCGTTGGCTAACTCAGTTCCATCCTTCTATGATATCTCTTTGCATGTTTTAAAGCTAGATGATAGCACAAAATAAACCTACTTCTATATTGTGAATAGGCAAAGAGGTCGGACCAAAATCCAGAATTTCTATTTGCATCTCTTTTTTGTATGTGAACTGAAAAACATCTACAAAAAGAACAAACAATGCTCTCAGATTTATACTGTGCCTTCATATGGTTTCCCAAAGCACTTCCAAACCAGAAGTGCTTCCAGAAGTTGCTTCATCACCTACTGGGAAACAGCCATTTCAGATGTGGCATATGGACAGTAATAAATAGTAAGCAACAGGACTAGACGAAGTTAAGATCAAAAGTACAAGATAATACTAAGGCCTTTTATCCTACCTAGCATGATATGGCCTAAGCCTGAGATAAGGATCCAATTCAAAGGCAATCTTGTAGCAGTAATAAATAGCAACAGTGTAAGAACATCCTTGTTTAGAATTGTGAGAAGAGTTAGTAAATGTCTATGTTTTTTGTTTTTTTTTTTTTTTTCTTTTAAGGAAAACATCTGGTAGTTTTTACAAGGATTCCATTTTAATCCCAAATCTGGGCATATGATAATGTGTAATAGAATGATGCTTATGTTCTTAAAACCCTCCTGACTAAAAGTCAAAATGATAATGAAGCATCAAAGCACTTGGAAAGATGTTTTCCCTGAACATTTCCAATCTAAGCGTCAAGAGACCTGATCCTGTTCCATGGAGAACTGTCAGATACAAGTTTCTTATATTCTGTTTTTTTTTGTCCTGTCAGACAAAGAAATTATCACAGAATTATCACAAAAATTCAGGAGAATTGAAATCAGAATACTTTCAATCTGTTCATATTGTGAATTTTGAAGGAACAGGAGGACCTACTCCAAAATGTTCTCATTATGGTAGGAATGCATCCACTCATTTCACTGGCTTAGATAATGTCTAAAATAGGTAGGAGTAGCCTGTACTTATTCCAAGATTACATTTTGCTTTGAAACTGCAAACTACTACTCAGACTAAATTTCCAAACACAAATGAGCATCAGATGCCAAATTACTGTGGATTTTCCATGTAAATTCCCACATGCACTATGGGAAAGTATGGCAGAGGAATTAGTTTGAAGGAAATGATGGTAATTCAACATATATCCTTGGCACCAGTTTTGCTGGGGGGGTTTTGAATGTTCTTTCCAGGGGACAGAAGAGAAAAGAGGCTCAACTTGCAGTTCTTCATAGATGGTCTTTAATACAGAAAGTCTCTGAACTGCCAAAATCACCACTTCACCCTATTTGCTCTTTAGTTTTGTGAATCAAAACTGTATTATCCTTCCCTTGTGAATCGCTACAAAGTCCATAGAAAGCACACAGAAAACTACCAGCACAAAACTTCACTATTTCAGCAAAAAAGAGGACCTGATACATGTTCTAAGGGTCTGCTTAGAGTTTAAAACTGAAAAGTTAGTAAGTTACATAAATCATTATTCAATTGTAATGAAGCTCAACAGACCAAAACATTGCTTAAAACTATGGCTTAAAATAAGTCCAGTTAAAATAAGTCAGTTCCTACTGAGGAATTTTATCTACAGCAGCCTGTTCCTATCCATAACCTGCTTAGAGTAACTATTAATAATGTATTAATCCTTAATGAATTATGTATAAATGAAACTCTAATTCAGACTTTGACCTCCCACTTAAAATACTGCTCTGTACAGCCCACTAATACTAATTAGACAGATAATTAAGTTAGCTACCTAGCTAATCTACCCAGGTAATTTCTTGTGTGAAAATATCATAGGATAAAAGAACGGTACCAATTTGCAGCATATTTGTCTTCTGGTTACCCACCCGGCTGTGAGTCTACAACATAATTACCTGTATTTTTGATGCGACACTCATTATAGTATTATCACTTCGTCTGTGTTCTGTATTGTTCTAACCACCCTGCTGCTGTGCAATAAATAACAGTGGCAAGAGCACACCTCTTGCTACTGCTGCAGGCCCTAATTTGCCATATACGTTTTACGAGGCCTGGAGGGCCATTTTTATGGCTTTCAGCTATGTAGGTCATCTCATAATTCCCAGTATCATTAGGGTGTGTGAACCAGCCATATATCATCCTTTAGATTTATCTGTCAGACACATTGGAGCTAACAAAGATCATCTAGTATTGAAAAAAGAGAAAAATCGACTGGAAAAAAAAAGTAACTGAGCAATAGGTGTAAACCTTTATTCATCCCTCCAAGAGAAACTTCTCACTCAGTAATCACCCTGCAGGGGGAAAAAGGACATTCAGCAACAGGGCTAATATACTAATGTCTCAAATGTGAGATTTTCTGTCTTTCTTTTGTGGCACTTTGCTCTCTACCTGAGCTGATACCTTCTAAAATATGTGTTTTAGTTTAGGCAGCAGTAATATAAGCAGGAAATGTGCTGATGACGGCTCAGTGTAAATGCTAACAAAGTCCCCAGGGGGACTGATGTTTTGCTCCATTTGCTACAGACTATAGTTCTACAAGTTAATAATGGGACAAAACTCAGTTGCAAAGCCTATCCCCTATTCCAACATTGGGAAGTTTGGTTTGTAGGACTGTAAATGGACTATATTTCTAAACGTAGACGCCCAGTTTGTGACTTTTAAGTGCATAAACTACTATGATTTTTTTTTATTCTGAACACCACCATAACTCCAGTTGACACAAAGGGATTTTTACCAGATAAAGTCCTTTTGCAAAGGTGCCTAGTCATGAAGTTAGCACTTTCTATGTAGATACTTTTCCTGGTCTAGTCACTCAGCTAACCTGATAATTCTATGTTTTAAATTAGGTGACAAGTCAGACCTTTTTGATGAAGGGGATTCTACTTCTTATTTAATTGTAATTCTGTTGATATTTTTACTATACCACATAATCACCAAATCACTATCTACAATGAAATCCAACTCCCACGTCTGTTGAAAGACAGAATATTTTTGATTATTTGCCTTTTGTAGTTTTTTGATTGAGTGAGTTACATTTTATGGCATCATTTGTGAAATGTTGCAGTTTGCAAGCTATAGTGGTGGGGGGGGCAGTGGGATATCAAATCAGTATCTAGTTCACAAACAGTCTGTGGATCGTAGGTCCAATCACCTTCCTAGGGGTGAATCGAGTTCCCAAACAGCGTGTTCAACTATACGCTTAACTCTGGCAATATCGGATTCACGAACAGTCCATCAACTGTAGGTCTAATTGCTCCTTCAAACAAGTAGTGGAGTTCACAAACAACACGATTTATTCAAATGCAACATTCACAAAGCAGGTTTTGGATGTCAGTATAGGAAATTCTCTACTACAGCGTGGGGTTTTAGCTAGCTCTGATGTACAAATGTGCAATCATCACTCACCCCAGAAAATGGGAGAGGGCTCTCTCAGTCTCGAGTCTCCTCAAATAGCGTCTCAACCCGAGGGGAGGAGAGTGCGATCAGCCCATCGACTGACTTAGGATGCATTCTTCCTTCCTCCTCAGTCTCCGCAGGCAGTGTCCCGACCCAAGGGGAGGAAAGGGCGTTCAGACGGTCAACTGATCCAAAATTTACGATGGAATCTTCTCTCTCGCTTCTTTTCATCCTTAGTTCGCCTTTTATACTTTTCTTTACATTCAGGTGGAGCTTGAGTGACTATAGTCATACTTAATATTGTTACTGTTTGGTGAAAAAGTTTCTTGCTTTCATTTAAAGATAGGGTCAATCGAAAAACTAGAGTGCATGCTCAGTGAGGAGTGGTCATACCTCGGAGGTGGATAACTTTTGGGATGGAGGTGTGTTTTGACATTGTAATGAGTTTATAATGAGCAAGTTCGAGCAAAGTTCATCCAAAAGGAATGATTTGTCACATTTACTGTCTCAGCACTGGACATCTTATCGTATATCCCCCATTGGGCAGCTACTGTGCGGCTGATCAGCAGCCGAGCACAGGGAGTGCAACAGAGTTTGGCCTCAGTGTCTTCACTCCGCTCCATCCTCCGTTACTCCCCTTTGCAGCTGCAAGGAGGGCAGATTGTGTTGCCAAGGGAACCATGGAGGAGCAGAGTCCGTGCGTACCAGCCATCCTGGAAGTGGCAACTGTGTATTGCCCCAAGCAAGCTGCTGTAATGCCTAAACCTCTGTTAGGCCCTAGTTTTTCTCTAAGTTTCCCCCTTTTCAGGCCATTCTTCCACACTATTCTTCCTCTTTGACAGGAGTTTCAAAACTCATGACAAATGGCAGGCAATAATGGGGAAAAAAAAGCAAAAATCCCGGGAGAAATACTTGGATGATCATTTGTTTTTAAATTCACGATGCTTTCAGAATGCATGAATATTTCCGCTGGTGAAACACAATTTGTCTGAATAGTGAAAGGTATAACAAATAATCTGACCCGATGAATAGCAGCTGAGAGAACTTGCCACATTTATCTTAGACAATATTTGTGATTCCATTTTACTATTACTCATTCTGCTATAATAATACATCTAGGCACTATGAAGACACTGAATCCAACAATGGATTATCCTTCTGTCTTGACAATGCAAATTTTTCCCTAGAGGTGGCAAAAACTTTCCACAGTTGGACCCAACATGAGTGAACAAGGATGAAGGCTGAAAAAAATGTTCCTTCTTGCTTTTGTGTTAATGGAGAGGTGGACTCCGGCTCTAATGCCAAGGAGACATTAGTTCCTCACTCTGCTGAGATTTACTTCTGGAATATGCTTAGGCAGTTGTCATCTAAGAAGTCTCTATGAAAAAGATTTAAAGATAAATTTGTGGGAAGGAAGGCTCAAATTTTTGAAGGCTCAAAAATTTCAGTCAGAATTGCTTGCCTCTTTTCGCTTCTATAGGATAATATTTGAGTATAGATGAATATGCAAGAAGAGCCAGGATTAACATCTATAGCTTCTTGATTAGAGCTGTAGCTTCTTGGTCAGTAATTTGGCTTGAATAGGATTTTTACATGAGGACAAATTTCTTCTTTGGATATAAGTCCATGAATGTCTACTGCTTCTCTACTCCATTCTGCAGAACTGAAATTCTAATACTATCCGTATCACAAGCACATTTCACTCAGGAAATAGTACCAATATTGAGATAACTGTTCTTCATCTGGAAATAATGTGGTTTCTGTAGGTGTTTTAGGCATTTTAATTCTATAACCAATCTATTAATTTGTATGCTTTTTTCCTCAAGGAAACAGCACAAAACAGACTAATGTAAACCCAGCACTAATAGTTGAAAAGAATACACCCCTTAAGAATGATGGTTTAGGTAACTGCTTAATTATAGTGCCCTCATTACTTTGAAAACAAATCTAGCAATGACCACAATAAATGAAAGTAGGAATCTCATTCTCTGGAGATCTTCAAAACTCACTTGGATGCAGTCCTGTGCTACATGCTCTAGGTGATCCTGCGTGTGCAGGGGAGTTGGACTAGATGATCTCTAGAGGTCCCTTCCAACTTTAACGATTCTGTGATTCTATGATTCTATGATCTGTATAGCTTCCCTTTTGGATTTTCTGCAATGCTTTTTTTGCTTTAATATTGTTTTACAGGACTTTTATGCTAGTGCTCTTTCTGGTGGTATTGATATCTGCTGCATAAACAGTTTGTGGTAAGATGGATTTTGGTTGTCCACATTTTTCCTGAGTTAAGCTTTAATGCTTAGCTTTAAGACATAACTATTCAGGAAACAATGTTTCCTGTGCAAGGCTGTTCGCTGAACCTCATCTGGAAATCTTGCTAGTGCCTTTTTTTTAATTCATCTCCTGTTACTTCCAGCACCAAAAATTCAGCTCCATCATTACACCAATGATTCTTGAGCCTGTAAGGTTATCAGTTCAAAGAAGTGATGAATGTCAGCAACTTTTTTTTTTTTAGTAATCCATCACATAGAGCACAGTAGAATAGGTAAAGGAAAAAAAAAATGGGCCAAAGGAGGGAAAAAGTTAATGCAAAAATTAATTTTATCCTGCTCTGCAGCATATGTGTAGTGAATGTGAGGGTAAAACATCACCATATTAGGATACTGTGAAGGGCAAAGTATCTGTAATTCACTGAACATTTTCTCATAGCTGAAGCTCAAAGACAGACCTCTGAAGCAAGAAGATTTCACAGGAGGTCCCATTCAGGACGTTGGTGAAACATGCGTTTGGGTTCAGCAGCCTAGATTCACATTTCATCTTTACTTAATTCAGATTTGGAATTTATATCTTCCAGAATGGTGTTCATTTTGCCCTACTTTATATATGCACACCACAGATGTTTATATGAGAGCCCAGCACTTTAGGCTACCTTTATTATCTACCAAAAGAAGAAATTAGTGAAAATAAACACTCTTGGGATGTATCTTATCTTATCCCAAAACGTTCCATATAAGCCACTCCCTACAAGTATCCATTGACTACAAAGAAGTTGAGGCTAGTTGGATAAGTTCTATAGACAAATCCTGAGCCATTTTCCAGATATTTTAAAAGTTTTGTATAAATTAGCATAGATTTAAATACAGAAATTCATGAACCTGAAATAATATGTAAGGGTATGCTAAGTTAAGATATGACAAAATGAAAGAACCATCTTATATATCATGGGTGCCAACATTTCATCCAAGGTCTGGAATGCACATGGAACCAACTCTGCTTCAAGTGTCAGAGTAGAAATAAAACACAGCATTGTGGAATAATTTTTATTGGAAGGTCCTCTAGTTTAACCTCCCTCTAAGAGCAGGGCTAATTTAGATCAAGTTGTTCAGGGCCTTGCCAAGGTATTTCAGGGCCTTACCAAGTCAAGCTCTGAATCCAAGATAGACAGAGCAGTGAAAAATATTATAGGAAACCAAATGACAGATAGAGGTAAATAAGGATATAAGAAACTAATAGAGTTATTCAGATCACAAGACTTGTTAGCAACAGCAGATTTTAGCTACCTGTCTGCTTAGAAAAAAAGGTTGTAGGACATGGACTGTCCTGAAAGCATAGTTTCTTTGACTGCTTTCTAGTCAACAGGATGTAAGAATGTGAAGATGCAAACTAATAGGAATGAGACCAGTCATGAAATAAAATGTACAAATCCTGGAAGTGTACTGGAAAAAAAAAAGAAGGAAGCATAACATAAAACAATAGTCGTTAGGAAGAAAACTTCAACAAATCCAGAAAAATGTTAAGCAGGATGTCACTTTAGGCACATTTAGGGAAAAAGAGAAATAAGAACTGGCACTTCCTCAGGGAAATTGCACTACAGAAACTCAATTTATCATCATGTAAAATAATGATAGCAGGTGCAGTAAGAGTTTAAAATGACAAAACCAAAAGTTCCTAAATATACAAATAGGAAATATATGAAAGTGGAATTAGGTTAGATAATTTGGAATGAGAATTATCTCAAAATCTCACAGAAGAATGTCATAAGCTTCTTAAAAATATAGAAACTTAGATCCCTAGCATTAATTGATTTGCTGTTCTTGTAAGTCCTGATTCCAAAAACATGTGAAATAGTTTGAAAACATTTTGATGTAGACTGTTTTTCCCCCAAAAAAGTGAATTTGCTTCAGAATATAACTCTAGTCTTCTGACCTACTTATGTATTCTTAGAGACTTTCAAGTATCCCCTTGCCTCACACTGGTTTGTGAGATGAAACCTATTGTCTCTAAGTAGAAATAGAAATTTGAAAGGAAACATATAGTAAACTATCTCTAGAAACTGAATAAAGCATCTTTGATTCTGTTTTCACAGTTAATAAGAGAGACTATGTTCCACCAGTGAGCCTCTAAGAGACAGGAAAGAAACATCTTCGTTTCAATGTAAGCCATATATAGACTTTTTCATGTCATTTTTTTTTTCTGTACAAGTGATTCAAACCTCATTGAAGAAAGGTGAAGGCAAAACAAAATGGAAAATGCAGTAAAGCAAGATCTTTCTCTGTATTCCATCAGAAATATGCTCTGTGTCATAGCAGTTTTTACCATTCTCACAGGCTGCAACTCTTGTAGATTAAGCAAGATGCTGAACCAAGGAATTGATTTACCAAAAGCTAGCAAGAGCCTTTTGCTTGGTAGGTGGCTTGATTTAATCAGGTCGGTGCTATCTGTGGCCAGAGTGCTCACCATCTGACACAGTTTTCTAGATGAGCACCAACGAAGAGGGATATTAAGAACCAGTTCCGAGCATGTTGGGGATTTGACCATGCCACAAATTTAGTGTGATACATCTGTCTTTCACTGGCTTCCTATACATGGACTACAGTGAAGGCTTTGTGCCTAAAACAGTTTTGGAAATGAAATGCTTTCTTACATTAGTTGTAATTCTCCCTTAGAACAACTGAGAAAAAAATATTTTGGTCTTGACTTAGCTGAATAAATACAGATTGATGTCTTTTAATTGGCTTCCAGGCTGTACAAAGCAAAATGAATTGTTCTGTAGTACTTGAAGAAAAATTCCACAAAACAATGGGCAGGAGTTGGTTTTGACTGAGGAGTAAAACAAGAGTTAATCTCAGCAGAGGTGTACTGTACATTGGAACAAAATAATCCAATCTGTCTACATTTTACAAACCACTTCCCTTATCCATTCCAAAAGAATTTTATGTTTGTGTTTCTAAATGTCCAAATTTTTATTAGACTCCTTATGGTCAACCTGGCACGTTGAAGGTTGTATAAAATCCACATGACAGTAATCAAAGTCCTCCAAAATGGAGATTATTTTAAAATGTTTTAAAAATCACTACTTTCAATGTCTTTCTTAGTTACTGAGGAACAAACTACAGCAAAGTTACTCTCTTCTATTACTTAATCTTCTGACAAAATTGAATTCACGGAGAGGGTACAGTCTGGTAGGTTAGGTGAACTCAGATGAAATTGCTGCACAAGTGCAAGATCTACATCTTCTATTTGAACAGGTGTCAGCTGTCTGGGAAGCAGAAATCAATGGAAAGAAACTACAGCAGAGTTCACAAACTATTCTCAGTCTAGTTTTAGGAAAGTCTCTCTGATTCTCTTCTTGATCAGCAGTTAGGTGAGCTGTGGCTGCATGCAGAAGGCACATGTGTAAGGATGGTGCTGATTTGGCAGCAAACAGTTTGCTAAAATCTATCGCTTCACAACCGATACGACAGCTGAAGAATTGCCAGGTATTGTATTTACTATTTAGGAAAGAGTCCAAAGTGATAGGGCTACTCGTAAAAATCTGACCATAAAATCATGGAAAGCTACAGGGGAAATGCAGAAGGAAAATAAGAATGGAATGAAATGTACCGTTGATTTACTACAGCTAGGTCACTTCAACCTGTTTATACAGACCCTGTAAGACCTCTGATTTTGATCACTGCAATCTTGTTTAGCATTTGAAAGCATGCTTCCACCATTATCTAGGAAAATCAAAGCAAAGCCTTTGGGGTTACAGAGAAGAGAGACTAGTACTTAATTCCCTTTCAAATAAATATGCTCAATTCTTTCTACATATTATATAATGTCATCATGTTTCCTCTGCATACTTCTTAATGTCCTTTGCATGCAGGTTTTTGTCTGGGTTTAAAATAGGTAACAAAGGTAGCAAGGATCAGTAAATATTGAATTATAATGACTCATTTTCCACTTGTTAGATTAGTTAAAGGAAAAGACTGCTAATACTGTGAAGGGACAAGTGCAAAATATGCTAAGCAGATGATCTGAATAGCAGAGGCAATGCATTGCTGGTCAAAGGAAAGGTTACAGCTAAATGCACAAGTTGGAACAAATGGCTTAGGTGACGAGGATCTGCTCCCATGTATGTCTTTAGCCTAAGAGAAAGATAGTGAGGTAGGTTTTTCCAAGTCTTCTCCATATATATCCGCTTAAAGCCTGTGGTGACTGACAGTAAACCAAACTAGTTTAAACAAATCTTTTTGTATTGGTAAATAATTACATTCCTGCTCTGCCCCAGTAACGCAGACCAATAGCTCCATTACAGCGTTAGTTAGAATTCAACAGTGCAGTTATTAAAGTGTCTCCAGATCAGCTTCTATAAAGAGGGAACAAACTGAGTTCCAGAAGGGGAAAAGTAAGATATCACAACCTGATGTCAAAGGCAGAAGAGGCGTCCCTCACTCAGAAAGAGTCAAGGCTTTATTAATTAGACTGTGTTTGATTCAATATGTGGGATTTTCTTTCCCCATGCATGACCTTGTTTAACCAGTCTCCTGACTGTTGAATTTGCTCATGGCAGAGTGGGAGAATAAGCACCTGAGATGAGTGCATGGTTGATTGAGACCTCACTGAGCAGAGATGCTCTCTTCTTTAGTTTTTGTACGAAGATGCTAATTCCAACTGAGAAGCATGCACAATGTAAAATGCCATATAAGCAATGAGGCTTTCAGTGAAAGTACGACCTGGTTGATTTGGCAGGTGCTTCCCTCAGTCCTAAGAATGGGGAGAGGAGGAGTGGTTCATTCTTCACTCACAGGTAATTGTCCCTGAATGTTATTTCTGAAAGTTACTGTATCACAAATGAGTCTTTATGAGTCGGAATGACTTAAATATCTATTTAACTATCAACTGCTTCATATCTTAATGGTGTTTGCATATTTAACTGAAGCATGATGTTCAACAGCAGGAAGTGAAGCAGAAATCAAACACACAGGCTGATATACTATTTTAGGCAACTATATTACAAATACTTATAAAATTATCCATTTGCTGTGCATATCCAATTAGATGATATTTTCAGAACTGAGGCTTTAATCTCTTACTGAACTCAATGGAAGTTTAGCCTAATAAAATCTGTAGTACTACTTCAGGATATAGTCCAATTATCTTCCCAGAAGAGCACCATAACATTTTTCTCAATCCAAGTGTTTTCAGGAAGATGGACTTAAAATGCTCATTTTTCAGCTAGAATATACAAAGCTAAAAGTTTATCCATAAATACAGTTACCTCTTTTAAAATGATTTTAGTGTATTTTGAGACTATTGCAAGTAAATGTATTTCATATCTCTTAAGCACTCTGTATCAGCTGCCACCTCATAGAGATTTCATAATATAAAAGTTTACTGGAAAGCACAGAACAATGGAAATCATTGCCTTAATGTGCATAAAACTCCCACCTCATTGCCTCCAATTGCCTCCTACCTGCAATAGGAAATGAAAACTACACATCCCCATTAAGCAGCAATACACATCAGATTTTTAAGGAGATTTTTAACTATGTGCTATTCCATAATTCTGTTTAGAATCAAGACAATGCCAAAATCTTATGTTATCAGAGAATGTGTAACTGTCTTGACTCTAAATTTTCAGAAGCTTCCCCTGGTATAACGGTAGACAGTATTGCACTTTTATAGGAAAGAGATAAATGCCTAGCTGAGTGGGTAGTGGATCCCACCATAGCAGTCACAAGATAATCAAGGACTTAACTGATTAACAGAAAGAACAACTTTGCTAGACAGCAGAAGTCAACTGTAATGGAGACCCAGGGATGGTGGAAATGAGTGCTGCTCAACTTGGTAGATTTGACAGACATTGGAAATAACCCAGAATGGCAGCAAGTCAGCCTAAAAAACTATTTCTTGAAAGCCTTAATTCAAAAATATATGTAGGAAGCAGTATGCGTACTGCCAAAAGGATTAATGTGAGTGCAGAGAGACCCATTCATTTATCCATGAGCACCTCAGCTAAAAAAATGTTATCTCTGACTGACACTCCAATGAACAGAGAACTATGGAATTAAAATGCTGTTTTGCCACAAAGAATTATCACAGCTAACTAGCAATTCATTTTAGTGAGTACCCTGCTCTCAGTTTTGATCTCAAATGCTTATACATTACTCTCACTGACTTAGCATCTGGATGCAGTCCTTATATTTGTTGATTTTTTTTTGTCCAGATCATTCACATGAAATAACTAGTGCTAGATGTAGCATTTCATGCAGGGAAGTCATTCCTGACTTTAAGTTTGTATATGACAGGATCCTGACTAACTTTATCTAGCATGGATCCTGACTGCCTTTATCTTATGCATTTCTGTTTCTTTTGTCTCTGCAATAAAGTGATGTGTATCCTGTTCTTTCTCTGCAGTTGACTTCTTTGTAGGGGAAAGCATTTCAAACATTTATATGTCCACATTATAAAAATAATATGATAATGAACATTCCTGTATTTTTACTATCACTTAGAAAACATCATGTAACTATTTTTAGGTCATTAATGTTGCCACAAGCTCATCTATGTAGCATGTAGACAGTATGAAACTTTTTATAAAACATTCTATTCTTAAAAGTTTTAGCATCCAGCTTTACAGATCCTTGAAGATGCAGGAGGCTAGAAAAGCACTGTCTAGGAAGGCAAATATTACAGTTCTTCTCTTCCTTCCCTGCATCTCCCTCTACTGTACCCAACCAGCCAAGTACCAAATGAATTAGCCTCTTCAGCATAAACTTAAATTCTGGAGAAATATTTTAATCCATGGCATTATAAATACCATTGATGGACTCAGCTTCATTTTATTGTCTGCCAGGTAAGCCATTCTTCATTTTAGAGATGTAAAAATAGATAAATTCAGAAACAATTTGGGCCCCAACTTTTTACATGGTTTATGACAACTTTCACAGTACATCCTTTCTATGTAGACTTGAGTGATATTTTCTTTAGAGGCTGGATTAAGAACACACTTGGGTTTTAGAGAGGGCTAAGTAGAAGCAGGATTTATCCTTGCTCCATTAATAGACTGCAGAGGCAGAAAAATATTAGATCTTTTATTAAACACAAATACTTCAGAGTTGTTACCATGAGTAAAATATTTCCTTCTAGTGGGTTTCAGTCGCCATTCAAAAAGTTCTGAAGCTATCTGTAGTAACTGTCTGTTTTGCTGTGGCAATGGGCTGTATCTGTAATTCTCGCTCTGATCTTTACAACAACTTTTTTTACCCTGTCTTACGCCTTTGCATATAACAAGAGCAACACATTTCTTACAGCTCTGATAAGGAAGACTCTAATGATGTAGCAAAGAAAACTATCTATTAACTTGATTTCTGCCTGGATGACTACCTCATTCCAGCTGTTTAGCTTCAACGTCAGCTTGAGATGCACAGTGTGTTGTTTCTAGGTGTATTTAGGGGGAGGTATATCTTGATGGAAATTACTTTCCCAGAAACAAAGCTCCTTGCTCCCAGGAAGGTAGATTACAGTTTAGTGAATTACACCCAAGGGCTAACTCTAACCTTCAAATGTTCTACCATATTATTTCATTTTCAGACAGTTTAATATAGTTCTTGATCATTAATATGGTTTTAATATCTGACAGCACAAAAGGACAATAATGTTGTGGAGCTAAGAAAGTAGAAAAGAAAAAAATAGGCATCACTGTTGTTGATTCACTGCTGGGGTATCATCCCTAAAAATACCCCAGCCTACCTGTACAGCTAAGGGGAAGAATCAGTCACTTTTAGCTCTCAGACCCATAAAACTCATGTTAACTCAGTTACCATCTCTCCTCTTCTCTCTCTCTTACTTCTCCTCCTGGCACTTGACCAGACACAGTCTGTGAGCAGGGAGTCCTGCTCAGCGCCCCCATCTGCCAATGTCTCCCGGAGGCTGCAAGTTTCCTCCAGAGCGTGACCAGCAGCCACAGCAGGAGCCTGGGGGTGAGGAGCAAAGACTGACAAGAGGCCGCTGTACGGTCTGCTCAGGGGATTCACTGCTGTGACCTGAGGTGGTATGTCTAGATTGCTTCATATTTTTTTCTGAATTTGCCCAAAGCATACCCTTTCATTTTAGATTTTTACAGAGACACAGATATTAAAATATGCAGACAGGACCTAAGTGCCTCAATCACACAGGCTTCCAGAGATAGGGACCCCTCTGCCTTCTGCTGGGTCCTGACTCGCAAGTAGGGGAAGTTAGTATAGGGAGCTGTGGCTATCGCAGACCACTGCGTCAAGCTGCACAGCCTTGTCACCATGACATCACACCTTAGCAAATAACATCCACCAGAGAAGCAGAATTTGTGTTCTACAAGCAATATCACATTAACACAGCCAAATTGCCTTCAGGATTGCTGATAATGTCTCTATGGGATTGCAATATTTGGATATAGTCTAGTAAACACAGAACTAGCTCAGGAAACTCTGCTGTCTGGTGCAATAACGCTCGGGCCTGTTAACTCCTACCAAGAACTCAGATTTGTAATCTGTGATTTAGTTGGTGTGATTTCTGAAAAGCAATACATCTTTTTAATTATGGGTCAAATAATTATATATTTAGAATAGTTTTTATCACTTTGTTTGCTAACCAGGTGTATTAATCTTCCCTGGAAGCCTTTAAGATAAACCTGTGGCTGAGAAATCCATGCTATTCCGTAGCTGTGGTAGGAAGGTCTGCCAAAGAAAGGTTCTCCATTAATATCTGCTAAGTAGCAGCAATTCACAGCGTGGTCCAGCATGCTTCTCTACAGGAAGGATCCTCTGTCTCTTGACATGTTGTGCCCCTGTTCTCAACCTATAGAAACACTTTCCCTGCAGACTCACAACTTACATGCAGCTTATGGAGTTATGGCTGCAAACTCTAGGTTCACTTGATTGCCTCAGTCATTTCCTCTCACAGTGCTTTCCTGTTTGGCAATAATAAATTAGATAATCATTACCAGCAAGAAGATTATGAAGATAATAATTAACAAATGAGGTTATTGAAGGATTTATTGCTCTGGCCTGATCCCGGACTAGTTTCCCTGGGAAAGAGCATCATCTAGTTCACATTTGCCAGTAATTAGCTTTGCCTTTATTGCATTGTAAATACTGCTTTAATTACTGAACTATTTAGTTCAGGAGATGAAATTCAATCACAATAACTTAAATGGGATTCTCATCCTCTCTCACCCTCTGTTTTTTTTTTTCCTATAATTCTTTTTATTCTTAACTCCTTTTAGGATAAGCACATGAGAGTTACAATTGGCAAAGACATCTGGAATTTTTTTCATGATTAAAACCTTAAGCAGGGCTTCCCTATGGGAAGATGAAAAACACCCCTTCAAGGGGCTGCCATAATGTATCTATGTGGGGATACAACTCTATTTTTCCAAAGGCATAGAGAGACAACCATCAGACAGCGCATGAGTGGAGAATTTCTCTGACTTGCAGGAACTACTACTACTGTATATGCTCTGTACTACCCCCTATACCTCTAGCCATCCAGACTCAATGAAAAGATGTAGTAGATGTCACAAACAGGAAATTTATGAACATTTGCTGTGTTTCATCCATAGCAAGGGTAAGCAAGGCAAGACAGAGCTGAAGGGAAGGAAGTGCTGATATTCCCCATGCCTAACTCAGCCTTTGCTGGTGCAGAATTCGCACGGGATCTCATCTTGGTCAAGTAACACAAGATGTCAGGACATCTGCGCCTGGAACACTGGGGAATATAAACTCACCAACATTTTGAACTTCCTGTATCACATGGGATCTGGTGACAGATGTGATCTGTCCCAAAACATCTGTCTTGGCTGATTAATCTTATCAACTGTCTGACTAAAAAAAAATGGTCATACCCTGCCATGACAGGTGCCAGGACTGAGCCTATTCTGTCGGTGCAGTAAGCGCTGTTTGCTCCTCTCCCTCTGAGCAAGGACTTAAAAGAAGGGCAAGAGATAGATCATACCTACTTATCTGATGCTCAAGGAGAAAAACTCTCTCTTTTTCTGGCCTTGTCAACAGATGGGAGCTATAAGGTTTTGGCTGCACTTCAGGAAATGCTTCAGAGGCATCTATTAGGTTATGATTATCTCCCAGGAGAAGTGTGGAGCCTTGTTACTTCAGATATTTAAAGCTGGACTGGACAAAGCCCTTCTGATTTGCCATCCTGGTGGACACAAGTAGGAAATGTCCTTCATCTCTTAATGGAGTTTGCCTTGTAGAGTCAAGAGGGGCTAACAGAGTTTAGTGTTTTCAGTGGTTCAGAAGTGTTAATCAAGCAATTTCCTCTAGAGGACGGGAATAAGAGTGGCTTAGGAACATGTGAAGAGTTAATTGAAATATGACTGGAATTGCAGCCAGCTTTTGTAGAGGATATTAAATAATTATCTTTTTTTTTTTTTTTTCTAAATTAAGACCACATTTAAAAAAAAGTCTTAGTGGGGCATGTTAACTCTGTTCCCTTAAAGATCCGTTTACAAATCAGTTAATAGAAAACTTGAAAAACACGAGGAAAATTGAAGCCGAATAATTTATAATAGAATGTTTCTGTTATAATATTCTGTTCTGTTATTACTGGCTATGAAACTACACAGACCGCTTGGTGCTTTCTTTTCCTTAAAAAGGGATTTACTAGATTGTACTGGTTAATTTCCATTAGATAATTGTATTCTGACGATTCCTGCAGGTGAAAATGCATTTGCGTTTAGTCCTAAGCTGTTATGTGCTTTGCTGCATCTTTTATTCTTTACAGTCTGAAAAAACATTATAGTGACATTATATCAATCATATTAAAAAGATGTGCCAATATTGTCACCAGTATCATGAATAAAGCTCTTAGCACCAATGTAGTATTAAGAAGCAGTGATTCTCATTACGGCACCGGATGCACAGGGGATCACTCCACCTATTGTGCCTACCGTATGCTGTGTTAGTCAAAGCTTGTATTACTCTGGTACATACATATGCATTACATTTCCCAGACTGATCATACATAATCATTCTATTTCCTGGAGCTAATTACAATATGCCCCGTCCTCCCACACCTGCACCCTCTGTCCCTTCTGTGGTGCTTCGTGGCCTTTTGGGACCCCTGGTGGTCTTTTTGATGTATTTTCGATTAACTTTTGGAGCTTCCCTCCATACAGTTTTGTTTCAACTCAGAGTGCTCTATTCAGTCACCTTGTTGAGTTTTGACCAGTATCAGGTCAGAATATGGTTTCCCTTGCAGCAGGGCTTTTACCCACAAGACGCTCTTATAACATTGTCACACACTCTAACCGCCTCTGAAGGCACCTATGGTAAGTAGCAAACTAAAGAACACTGAAGGGTTCCCAGGCTCCTTGCTGTTGAAGAGGATACCCACCTGTCCATCCCCCCATCCTGCCCTACAAAGCATTCACTGAGAGTTTGTTTTCAGGAGTGGCTATACTTCTGCTCTGAGGAAAGTTGTGAGTAGTATAGAAAATGGCCTTTTGAGATCTTCAGATGAAAGTCACTGTATAAAATTCTCCCCTACCATGAAAGATAAGTGAGCCTTCTTATAAAGCAGGCCTGCCAGATTGAATATTTGATGGAATGCTTCCTAGAGGATACTGTGGTCCGCTTGGAGTGGGAAGCTTCTATGATTTAGTCCCTCTAACCTCTGCTGGAGGCTTTGTGCCACATACTGTCTATATTACCCTCATGCCCCCATTCCTCTTCCATCAACTGCATTTACTGTCCCAGCAACAGAAGGCTGGGGGTGGATAAAAAATGTGCCTGCAGAGCGAGGAGTGCTTTGATGCCATTGTAATGTGGGCATAAAATCAAGGAACATATGCAGAGGCAGCTGCTCGCAGTTGTGAAGGCATGTAAAAAATATGGGACTGTTGAAAAACTTTGATAGATTTTATAACTGGGGAACTATATATTTTTATTGCATACTATATGAAACCACAAAAAGTGATGTTTTTCCTTAGTACCTTTATTCATTGCTCATTTACAACAAAGTAATTCTATCATGTAACAAACTGGTAGGTCTATGCCCAGTTTCTCTAGTGAAACTCCTAAGTTCATTGTGCTAAATCTATCTGACAGAAACCAAGAGAGGGACAAGGACTGGGGCCATTACAGAGCACTGATCACCCTTTCTGATGGTCAGTCACTTTCTTGGCCAGACTTCAGATGCATCTACTTATTTTTTTAAAGGAGCTAGAGAAAAGTTTTTCTTTTCCCTGGATCTGGGGTTTAGATCGTGGAGCAGAATATTTGAGGGAAAGCTAGAAACTAAGTGTGAAGTTCTCAACCAAAAAAGCAGATTAGTTCATACCCAGTCCTCCTCAAGTACCTTCTCAACACAGTCCTGACTTTTAACTTCATTCAGAAGGCACATATACTCTGCCCGTTTTTAAATACATTTCCTTCTGCATTAGCAGGTAAGAGACCTAACTTTGCAAGGAGAGTTAATTTGGGCTGCAACAGCAGAGAAGACAAGATATAGAACAATCCCTAACTCACCATCCTTAGGACCTTTACTTTCTAAAGCAACCCAGGAGCTAACTATAAATGAAGAAATGCAGAGTTCAAAGACTAGCAAAGGAGAGACTGCATACTAGAGTGAACAAATGTAGAGAAACACAGCCAGGCCTTCTTGAAAGGGCCCGAATTAACTTTGAGTCAGCCTTGTATTATAATGCCAATGGCCCAAGCCTAAAAGTTTGGCTCAAGTTGAGCAGGGGCAGCATGCCACCATAGATTGGATATCCGACCTTGTGTGAAGTTATGAGAAAGCCACTTCATTTCTTTATCAGTATCTTGATGTACAAAGCAAGAAAGCAAAGAAATCTCTGCCTTGTGGAGATTCTGGAAGGATCACCTAGCTAACATGATTGAAGTGCTGCTGAATGTAGGCAGGGAAAACAGGACCTATTTGTTATTTCTTTGTCTATCACTAAGGTTCCCATTTGTTAATTGACATGAAATACCAGATGGAAAAACTGAGCAGCCTGATGGGAAGAGCTAGCTTGCAAGAACTCTACTTAATATTTAGATACTCAATTTAGTGAAAAAGTAGATGAGGCCAGCAAAGATGCAGGAATGAAATCATGGGAGTTCATGAACATTGGGCATCTATGAGACTTAAACTAAAAACACCATCAGTATTCATGCCCCACTTAAGATCAGTGATCAGTGTGGCTAGCTTGATCCACGAGATTGATAGCAATTCCTTTGTACAGCAACACACAGGTGCAAATCTCTGCAATTGGAATTATAGCTTACACTCAAACATAAAAAAAATTCTAAGACAGGAGAAATAATAGCTATGAAAAGTCATATCCATGGTGTGCATAGACAATTATCAAATTAAACCTCCTCACCATTAGCAATTTCTTGCAAACCAGCATAAAATATCAAAAACTTGTCAGCCACAGAATTTTATATTCTGCTTAGTGATTCAGACTTGAGACTGGATTAGAGGGAAGAGAGAAGAAATGATCTTAATTCTGGTGAACTCATGTGTAAGCAGCCTCAAAGTTATCTCAAGCCACAGCTGTTGATCATTTCATTAGAAAAACAAAACCAAACAAGCAATTTATGTCCTCTACTTCTAAGAGAACACACAAGGGGGAGTTAATTGTTACAAATTTACAGTGCAAATCTGTGCCATATTTTCCTGAGGATAGAGGTCTTCCAGTCTGCACAACTGAAATTCCTAGGACTTGGTAATTAGCAACACTAAAAGACCCTTTGTTTCTTTTTCAAAAGGAACTCCAGTGATTATGTTAAAATTTCTTCTTACTCTCTTTCCTTCAGATCCTATCACCCAGAACTAACCTGCAGGACTTTCTTTAATCAGCATTGTTTTACCTGGTTCCTTGCTATCTTTGAGGCAGAATTGGTAAAACAGATGGCACACATTCATTGCTGCTGAAATAATTCTAATCTTTTAAATCTTTTTCTTGCTATCAAAATGCAACTGATTAGTTTATATCTAAAAAGCATTTTGGAGATGTAAAACCCAATATAAGTGCTAAGTATTAGTCAAGCATAGCAGAGTCAGTCTAATCCAGCCTTCAGCACAACCGTTGCAAGCGTGCTATTGAACTGGAGGTCCAAAGTGCCTTGTCACCATATGCTCCATCCAGGCTGGTGCCAAGTTCATATTTTCCAGAATCCTTACAATTTAGCATCTAATTTCAGTGAAATCCCTGCTCATCTGTAAAGTTAGGAGGGTTTTTTGCCCTCCCTACCACACAGGCAGTCACAGCTACCCCTGCCCCCATCCTTTCTCTAACTAAAGTAATAAACTCCTGCTTTGTCATAAAATTGAGAATATGAGTAATTGCATTAATTTTTAGTTCAGTGATACCAAGTTAGAAGCCAGCAGTATCTTATATCTCTCAATGTCACTGATATTAACGCTTTTCTTAGCGATGCCGTGGCAGAGGGTGTGGTACAAAACTGGCAGCTGCGACTGCGAGCTGCTCTGCAGAAGCTGTGCTGGGCATCAGGTAGGAGACTGACTCGTCCTGGTCAGAGTTGAGCACAAGGCCAGGTTTTCTTGACTCTGGCATCAGTTGTCAGGGAGCAGCAGGGCCAGGTGTGCTGCAAGAAGGAAGCCAATGCAGGCCTTGCATGGGCCCTGCTTTTGCTAACAGGCGGCATCCCACAGAGGCCGAACCAGAGGCCTGCAGTAACCCTGAGCACAGCAAAAGGACAGGACTTTATCTGAGCACTCTTGCATGCATCTGCATACCTACCGGTACTGACAGCAGCCATAGCAGACCAGGCTACAGTGTGAGTTTGAGAGGCACAGCCAGGTGACAGAGCTTAGGAGAGACACTCCTACAGCCAAGTCTAAGAAGAGCTAAGGGCTGAGGGCTGAGCTTAAATAGGGCTCCTAGGCCTGTGGGCAGGGTCTGTGGCTGAGGTCCCGGGTGATGCTTCTCAGCAGAGTTAAAGCCTGTCGGCGCTCTCAGGCTCCTGATGCCAGTGCTGTCCTTACCTTTCCTTAGGTCTTGGGACATTCACAGTGATGTTTTCAAAAGTATCCACTGACTGAGGATCCAAAATTAAGACCTCCGTGCTGTTTTCCTAAGTGCTGAAATACTTACATTTGGCCCAACACCATACTGAACAATATTGTAAAAATGCCTTATTTACTGTATGTTTATGTTTTACAGAGCAAACCGCTGTCCTTTTTACAGGTAGAACTTGAAGGCTCAGGCGGATCACAGCACATCCACACCGTGCAGTGGCATGGGAAACGCTCCTCCTGTGATCACTCCTCACAGTGATTGCTGCTGCTTCAGAGGTACAAACAGAAGAGCTGTCCCAGCACACCACAGCCTGTGAAAAAACAAGCTGAGTTTACACAGTTTGGCAAAGCAGTGTCAAATGGTACCAGGCTGCTTTTGCATCTTGCAAACCCTGGCTCCATGCTCAGCAATGCCAAGTGAATGCAGCAGCTCGCAGCCTCTGTACTGCATTTGTCTGTGCATGGCCATCATACCCCAGTGATTCAGTCGCAAGCAGTTAGTGCCTATGTTAGCTCTTATTAACACACACAAAAAAGAAGAAAGTGTCCATCTCCTTCACAGAGCTTACCAGCAGCATTACAGCTGTGCTGCAGGCTCAGCTTTTTCTCTGAGCTATTTTATTAGCTAACACAAATGGTAAGGAAAATCCACATAAAGTAAAAAATAAGTAACATATCCTACTCTGTACAGTTTAGTACCTGCATTTTAGTAGCTGAGTTGACCTCATTCCAACAGGATCTATTCCCTTGCCTTTTTTTTTTTTTTTTACAGAAAAACTCACTTTTCCCTGTCTGTTACTTTTTCCTTTTGTCTTCCTTCCTTTTTTCTCTTTTTTTCCTCCTTTTTTCTTTTCTGTTTCTTTGCCTGGGCCAGATAAAGTAATTCTTGAAAAAGTTCCCATGATTGCAGTAATAGCAATCAAAAGTACTGAGGGAGACAAAATCTTAAACAAGGTGCCATCGCCAACACGAGCCATAATGCAGAATACCTCATTTGCTCTTAAATTGATTAACTGGTGCAGCTTGGTTTAAATTCAGTTCAATCTGGGACTTGGAAAATGTTATTTTTGCTTTTCCCTCAGCATGCAGCAATGCAGAAAGCCCTGCTCCCAGTCTTCTTGCATCCTATGGGAGGGCACGTCATTCATTGTCCTTTACCTGCCACCACTTCTAGATAAGAAACATTAGTGGAAAGGAAATTTAGAGAAAAAACAGTATCAACTCTAAGATAGCAAAGGCAGAGTCAATCACTGTACATTTCTGGCCTTTTAGTACCTCTGTCCTCATAGCAATAGTTGTTGACAAGACACTGAAGGAAATAACAGGATAGGCATTCAAAATACTGATTTTTTCTTTGAGGAAGATATTAACTTCTCATAGTATTTAACAATTTTACTTTCCAAATATCATATCTTGGTGTAGAAAAAAAAAAACAGGTATCTTGTAAAAAAACAATTTTCTATGGAATTTTGGCCTATCTAAGATTAGAGTTTGTCTCACTTTTTTTTTCCCAACAGCTGCCTTACACTAAGGAAGTTTACACCCACATGTGATAGACAGAATAGACTATTCCATATGAAAGAAAAATTTAGAAAGTGAAAAGAATGTTTTTACTGGAAAGTGTTACTGAGTCATTCCATTGTCTCACCTTTCAACTTTAGGTACAGAATTGGGACACAGCTAGTTCCCTAAGACAGTCTGTCTCCTATAGAGTCCAGTGAGAGCTCCAAGTGCTCAGCAGCTTTGTGCATCTCCGTGCCCTCAGTGTCCTGAGTTGATTTTGAAACCAAGTCATCAAGAAGGAAGAATAAACTTTAAAATGAGGAACCTGAAGTTCTTGGTAGCACAGTTTCCTCAGCCGCCTAAAGCAGAGAGGGCTTTACCTGGCTGACCTGTAGGATGTTGAGGGAATTCTTTCTACAATATTAGCATATGTGTAAGTTTGTGAGGGGCACTGGAGAAGTAGAAGTATTGCTTTTGCTGGCTCTGCAATGGTGTGTTTGAAGCTCACTAATGCAGTTCCTTGCTTAACCTAAAGTGCTTTTTAGCTGGAACAGAATCAACTTGCAAAGGAATGAAAGGAGCTAATGATCTCATTTTTTCATGTTATTTTTACAGACAGCATAGGGTAGTACATTGTGCAGCTTTCATAACACAGCATTTTGGGGGAGCTATTTTGTCCTGAAGGACATAAACAAAGAAAGAGCCTCTGAGTTAGATTTAGCCTTTAGTATAAAAAAATCTTCTTGTTGGGTAAATTACAAACTTAAGACCCTAAGACCTTGAGCATAAAACAGCAGTCTTGCATTTTGAGGAAGAATCTTTCGTTAGTGTTTTTCCCCAAGATTTTAATCTATTACAAGACCTCAGAGCAGTGTGAAGTGATGAAAGATTTTCTAATGAAATGCATGACATCTGGCTGCTTTTTGATTTGCGTTTGAAGCTGGTCAGTATCAACATAAAATGCCCAGGTCGACTACTTGACATAAATTAGCATTAAATCTGTGATAGTTGATGCATTTACACCTGTAGGAGTAAAATAAGTATTTCTCCTCTTATGTTTAGAAACAACTTTATTTTCTTTATTAGGACCTCAAATGATGTTTGTGATATATATGTATGCAATGCAAAGCAAAAATCTTAGCTTTTACATATCTTGCATATTTTAGTACCAGAGTTGGATTAACTTTGACGAGTGGGCAAAACCAAAAGTAATAGAATGACAAAAAGATTCCATGCATTCCTTACTGAGCTTTTTCTGTGTTTTTGTTTGCTTGTTTTGACTTTGGAGCCAAAGCCCCTTGCAGATTGCAGATGGTGTAGCATTTACCCTTCCTGTGCTCCACCGTGCTTGCTGAACTGGAGGGCAGGATTTAGACACGAGTTGGTTTATTGTATAGCACAGTAGCAAAAATAAAAATAAATGTCATTTATTTACAAACTGCATGGTAGGTTTTTAGTAAAACTTTACTGGGTTCATTTTCTTTTTCATTCTTTGTGTCAGTTTTTTTTTCAGTAGTAGTCTGGGAGTGTATAAAACTGTTGCAATGCAAGGTCTGTCACTGTTATAATTTCTCTAAAGGCTTCTTGAAGGATTGTTTTTATGATAATAGTCCATAGAGTTTTTCTGCAGAGCTTTGTTTGAATGTAGTTTTATAGGAACGCATTGCAAATGGAGTGACATGGTTGTAGTCACCCCTGTGTATAGGGGTGTCTGATCAAGAACTTGTTAGAGTTACCAGATTTTGTTCTGCAAGAGAATCCAAAATGCACTAAGTGCAGAGGTGATTTTAGATCAAACAGGGTTTGTTTACAGGGTTTCTTCAGGGTTTGTTTATGTTCGAAGGAAGTTGGAGAGGAAATTTCATGGATACTAAAAGACACGGTTTTGGGTAACTTAGATAACACAAACTGATCAGATAGCATACATAGATACATAGTGGTACAAGCTGTTCGTTACAGGACATAAGCGCCTCTAGCAACAGCTTTACAAAACTTGTTGTACCTCGGAAAGTCTTGCCATATTCTAAAAACAGCAGCAGAGATAAAACTGAAAATATACATTTTCTGTACAAGTAATGCCAGCAACTTACATTTGTAGCTGCTACTCTTCTGCGTGCAACATACGCAACATATGCAAGGCTGTCCCAAGTGTAAAGTGTAAAAAGGACAGACTCTATTCCAGACTCCTACCACTATACAGTACCAGGACACTGGCATGGAAAAATACTGCTGTATCTAGGACATGGCAGCCCTCTGGAAAATTCTGGGACTATCTATTAAAATAGAGAGCAGTGGTAGGCATAAAACCAGTGAATTGGAACTGAAATGTCTGCACTCCTTGCAAGCAGGGTACTGGTGGGGAGGCAGAGGGAAAAGGGGAAGTTTCCCTCTGTTGGTCACACACTGGTTTTGTTCAGGAGAATATTGCAGCCCAAAGCTAACAGAAATGAAGCTGAAATTATGACAGCCTAGAATTAAGCACCATTTCTGTGTTTTTGTTACTTGACAACAACTGGTAGATTTTTCAACTTCATATTTTGCCATTTACATTTTTGTGACAGGGTAAGCAGTTATTTTTAACACACCCTTCTGTACATCATAAATGTGGTATCTGAGTTTTACACTTTGTTGGAAACCTGGCTCTATTAAATAGTCATGTTTGCATTTACATCAGCTAATCCTAAGGAGTTAGCATTCCTTAAAATTCCTCCTTAAGGATAACCCTCTTCATTACACTGCTGTTTCCTCTGCTCTTTTCTGCTATACATTAAGACCAGTTCATTAGGCAGTACAGAGAAGGAAGAGAACCATGGGACAATAATCCAGTCTATGAAGTTTCTCACATTCTTGTTTTTCTCTTCTAACTTGTGTCAATCTTTTTAATACATTTCAGTGTAAATTTTACCTCTTAGCAACTGCCTAGCATTTTTGCAGTGTTTCCTCTATGTGACCTATTGTATAGTTCTTGGCAAAACTGCTGTCTAGATTGTTGTCCTGTGAATTCTCCTTTGGGGATGATTTCCTCTCTCCATTGATTGCAGCAAGAGACTGCCAGGGCTGTTTTAGACTACACGTGGAAATGTAGAAGTCTGCAATTAGTCTTGTTGAAAATTCCAGTGTTTGTTTTTTTCAAACCGCTATGTCAGGAATGTTTTGAATACTCATCCTATCAACACGATATGTTGCTATGTACAAATTTAATTAACAAAATTCTCTATTCAGTCATTCAGGTATAAAATACTGGATAACCCAAGCTCCTGACAATTATATTCAGATATTACTTCTATTTTCACAGGAAACATTAAGAACAGGCCCTGAGGGCATTAATAGGCCTTAACCAGAAAGACCAGCCTCCTCTGGGCCTCTACCCACACACCTGCCATGCGCCCCAGAGTGCATTTGAGCTTAGCCTGGGGCCTTGGACATCTGACTCCAGTTAGCTCAGCTGTGTCTTTGGCCAGGCTCTAGGATCCTGCTAACAGGGCTCCTGAGCAGGGCTGACTGCCCAGACTGGCCAAGCCTGCAACATTGCAGGGCTGCGTCTGTCCCTGGTTATCCTCACTTGGTTTGCTGCAGGACTGCCTGACTCTCTTGGACTTGTGACTCTGGATTGACTTCTAGGCTTTACTTGGACCTATCTCATCCCCATAAATATTTCCAAGCACATTGGGAGATCTAGGTTCCTGGCTGAACCTGGCTGTCCTCCTAAATTTAACTGTCTAACTAGGTATGTACTTGCAGAGCTGTTTGCTCTAGAGTTTGTTTCTTCAGAGTATCTGCAGTCAGAGCATTACTAAGTCTTACCTTGTGACTTCTACTGCTTCTCAAAGCATATTACCTTGTTAGAAAATGTAGGTAAGCAGGTGTAATTCAACTTTTTTTGCTAAATACTTGATAGATGTTGCTTGTTTCCTTAATGGGATATAAGTGATTACAAGTACTATTTTTGTTGTTCTTGGAAAACTTGACAATAAACCTAAGATAGGCTAACTATAAGGTTCTCATCTTCCTTTCCCTTTTTAGAGGTCTGCCTCATATATCTGATTATCTTGGTTTGTATACACTCCCTCTGGGGCAAGCCCTGCTTTCTGATCTGATCTCAAAGACTTTTATCCTGTCTCAGGAAAGCAGCTTTCACATGCAAATCTCTCTCCTTTACTACATCTACCCCCTCCTAATTAGTAATTATTTTATATTACTATTCCACTCTACTTTTTTTTTCTATTAAATATCTTTGCAAAGAAAGATATATTATTGATGGTATTAAGAATACAGATGAAGATGTTTGTCTCTCATATCTTTTGAGGACATGTTGGAATTGCTGATAAACACAGTCATAAGACTGCAGGAAGAGGATTCTGTCAATCCCCCCAAATTCATTTCTTAGGCTCCTATCTAGGTCAGTTGCAGACTTCTATCCCAAATCTCCCCCCTTTAGTCTAGAGTTCTTCAGCAAGCCTGTGTCCGGAGATATTCTCTTCTTTTCTGTGATGAAAATAGTCACATACGGCAAATAAAGAATTGCTTTAATTTCAGTATGCAAATTTCAAAACTTTTCTTTCTGTAATGGAATTCAGATTTAAAGCATGCCTGTGGTAAGGTATCTGTTTAGCACCATTTACATTCTGGGAAACACAGGATGACTTATTCCAGGTTTCACAGGATCTGATTGTACTTGGATATGGTAGTTGAGTATTAATGGGATTAAGGAAAAGTGAGTCAAATTATGTCATCATCCAGTAAACTACAAGTAACAGATGAAATTGATAGACTTGATTTGCACCCACAACTTGACCTGCATAAAATCTATTGATTTCAATAAATTTGCTTCATAACTATGCAGTAAACAGATATCAAATCTGGAATGGAAAATTGATGATGCTGAGCATATAGCCGTAATCTTTTGAAAGAAGATTCTTTATCAGAGTGGACCTTTTTGGAAAACAGAAGGTGAGGCCATTTTACTTATGCAAGTAGAACTAAAGGGACTGCTTTTTTCTAAACATGCAAACATACTTGCAGAATATGAAAAGAGGTTGTCTACTTTAACGTAATTCTTCATATTAATGTTCAGGCCTTCTCAGGAATTTTGCCTAATAGCTCTGATTTTACTGCCCTTTTGAAAAAGAAGGGAAATAGCACCCCTAATATTTTTTTTTAAGGAAATAAGGAAGCAGCCCTCATATCAGATAAAAAAAATAAAAAGCTCCTTTACTCTGGAGGAGTTCTCTAGCAAAAGAATTATGTCATGCTGTAAACAAGCAAAGGCTGCTATGAAAACCCTACCTTTCATCAATTTCCTGTATTTCTGCAGACAAGGGATGGATCCTCCAGCCATATCCAGCCCTTATTCCCTTAAGTCCTTCATAGTACCTCATTATGAGATTGAAAGCTTCTGAAAAAAGAGGGATCTATCTTATGGACATAACCTCTGTAGTGTTTAGGAGGCTGGACCTTACTGAGAATCCAATATGATAGCAGGAAGAAATACAGAGTAGTCATAATCCTGTAACATGTCAAAATTGGCTTTACTTAACTGTTCACTTGCAGACTGTGTGAGATGTAAGTGAATTAGAAGATACTTAGTGAATATATGAGTAGGTTATTAAAGACAGAAAAAATTCAGAAGATGTTGGATAAAAGAGTAAGGATCTTGTCTAGGGAGCAAGTCTTTACTTTTTTTTCCTGAATCTGTCTTACAGGATTTGATTTTCTCTCCAGATTCCTTTCAGAGTTCTTCCCTTTTTATTCTTGTGAATCTTTCAGTTTAAGTCTCTGGGCCATGTTATAGGTGGAGTAAGCAAACTGGCAGCTGCTATGACAATCATCTCAGCTCATGGCCATTGCTCATTTCAATTTACAGCAAGGATATAGTGCAAGTTAGGCTTAAAATAGAATAAAAAGGGATTCTATTTTTGCTGAAGAAAATGTACCCACAGCTAGGATCTTTACACTGATCAAAGTCTTTGGAAGTAATTACATATATGACACAGTCCACAGCATTTTACTTTCAAATGCTATAAATAAGCTACAAGTATAAGTCATAGTGAAAAAGGCAGCATGTATTAATTTTATGTAGTATAATATATTTCAGGAGATCCTGCAAGTTGATAACAAATCCATTAGTCTGCAGGAAAAATAAAGCTGCTTATAACAGTGACTTGGAAATTTTATGATATCCTAAAAAGGGATGTTTGCTGCATATGTCCCTTGCTAGGTTGTTTTTAGTAGTGTATCTTTAGAAGGAAATCTTGGCCTTCATTTCACTTGGCCTCATGACCTAATCCTTAGCTCTTATTCAGCAGCCCATTGATTCCAACTAATAAGTCCTGACTGTGAGATAACTGATTTATCCACAAAGATTTAAGTATTTGCTGCTTGCAACAAGGCTCTTCATTCTCACCCTTTACAGATGGGGAAAGAGTCCCAGAGAATTTAGATGCCTTCAGACTTCATCAGCAAGCAATTTTAAAAAACAAATTAATATTCCAGGGCCAGTTAAAGATGGGATTTTGTTTTTAAACTAGATCTGTTTGTTGCTAGAGAGTACTGCTTCAGCATGTGAAAGCAACATTTGCGGCCATCTACATTTTTACAGCTTCCTAAATCTATGCACACACACAAACACAACCCCTTATTTTATGATGACTTCTAAATGGAATCATAATCTAGATTTAAAGCAGCTGCAAACTGTTGTCCTGAGGTTACCAAGCCAAACTGATACGGTGTGCTTGTTTGCCAAATGTCTTGTTTAGACTGGTTCCCTGGACATGCAGTTCCAGGGCTAGTTTGTCTGCAGTAGAAACTGATGCTGAACAATGGACCTGTTGGGCTTCTTGTTTGTGTGAAGGGGAGAGTACTAGAATTTTAGGGTGCATAAAGCTGATAAAAATGACCTGAGTGAACTACAGGCGAGTTAAAGCATTTGACAGTGTGGCCCTGGAGAATTCTACCTGTAACTGATAAACAAATGCACTTAGGTATAGCAAACTAAGCTGTATGCTGTGCATAGAGGATGTTCTTTAGAATTAAAAGTTTTTGCAATGGCTTAATCATAAATAAAGCCTACAAGAACAACTTAACTCTATACACCAAATCCTAGCAAAATTGAGCCAAATAAATACATTGGAATGTTACATGCAGATAACTAAAGTCAGTAGACATTGGCCTCTGCTGCTTATTTCTCAGAGCGTACCTCTAGTGACAGGCAGATGGCTGTCCAAGGCATTTAGTAAATGACCCACTGTCCTTCCTGATCACGTTTTTCTGTGTTTGTGGGTTTTTTTGGTTTTGCTTTTACACCAAAGTGGATCTTACAAAGACAAGGTTAGTAATGTCAGGAATGTGGGAGAGAATTTTATATAATTCTGAAGTTCATTCAAGGTCACTTGATAGTGCCCAGGGTCATGGAGAGGGGAGCCACCAGAAGTCTGTCTGGAGAAACTTGAGTTTATGCCTCATTAGGATATGAGGAGAGCAGTGTAAGGAAGTGGAAAGGGTTGTGAAGAATGAAGTGCCTGAGGTCTAAATTAGAACAGAATTTGTTAGCAGAAAAACATTTTTCTGACTTTATCTTTGTAGGTGCATAAAATTTCCCATTGACCTCATCTATGAGAAATCCATGCTCTGGACTTGAACGTAATTGCCTTCTGCAGAGTGGCCATTCCTTCCTCAGGCCTGCACTTGCTGCTTGCTGTAGGTCTCCACACATGGGCATGAAAGCATAGGTCAGAAAAGTCCAGCCATGTCACCTGCTCTGCTATCAAAATGGAACATAAGCTGCTCTACAAATTTCACTGGAAACCTGAAAGCAAAGTCCTTTTTTTCTTTTTCACTTTTGGCATCTTGCTCTTGCAAGGAAGTTACTTCACAAATACAGCAAAATACTTTTTGGCCATCAAATTCAATTTCAGGAAAAATCAGCTGGTCTGAACTGCAACATGGGTCTGTAACCTACACTTTAAACAAATAACACTTAGAACTGCTGAGTGGTAGAAAAGAGGCAACCGAGGGAAGTGTCTTTTTACCAATGCATTATAACTGAAACTGTCACAGAATCAATATCTTGTTGTCTCTTAAAAGCATATGAAACAGCATTTCTGCAGCTGAAGTTATGTAAAGAAGCTTTACTTCCATCTTTTTGCTATATCTAATATGCATGTCTCCAGATCTTAGCTGAAAATCTCTATTTTGAAAAATCTCATTTTTTTCCTTTCTCCTTTTTCCTCTCTCCACTGGTCTTCTAACTAATGTATGTGAAACCTTTCAAGTGGGGCTTTGCCACAAGGATTGCCTTTCACAAAGGCACGAAGCCACTTTTCAGATAACTGCTGAAGATCCTCTGGTATTTTTCAGTTGAACATGACTTAATGCAAACAAACATCACTCCCATAATTTATTTAGTTTACCTCAATTTCATCTGGAAGCACTCAGGGTCACTTCCAGAGAAGTGAGGACCTTTGCATAAGGCCCGAATAAGGCCTGGGACCTTGATCTGGGAATGCAAGTTGTGTGGAGGTTTATGCCAGCTATAAACACAAGGCTGAATTTCACCTTTCCTGTCCAAAGCTGTCACATAATGTTTTTGTATGCTTGCAGATAGCTGTTACCTCCCACCTCAGTGACAAGTAAAATTGTTCCTTTTATATACCATGAAAAGTTGCTTTGCTACACTTAGATATTTTTATGTGAAATGCATTTTATCAATGTATAATTACTGTCTTCCCTGTTATGAATTCAAAGTTTTGTAGCATTTGAGGAGATTCATGTTAAATTTGAGAGGCTCAAATTCACACTTCTGGTGCCAGCTAACCAGAAATAAGAGCATTAGCAATGATTGCTGCTGTGGCTTTGAACTGGCAGGCTACCAGACAGAACTGTTGCTTCTTTGCTGTCTCACGATGATGAATTTCAATTCATTTATGTTGGCATGAAACTGGATTAATACATTGGTGAATCAGGTACAAAACCCATGTGTCCCTTATTTGTAGGACAACGTAATTGAACTTAATAGGAGTTAGGGAGGTGGATAGCATTTTCATTAGGCATGGCATAGAGTGATTCAATAGGAAGGCTTTTGAATATACTCAAATATTGCTTTAGCTATACATATTGTTTGTCATTTACAAGCCTCCATTTTTTTTTAATATTTTCTAAAGTTTCCTAACTCACTAGAAAGCTATTCTGCCATATTCCTGAAATTGGATCAACCCAGGGAGTCCCAGATATCTACAGAAAGTCCTAGAGTCAGCTTGTTGCAATTGTAAAGTGCATCTCTTCTGTATCTTCCCATTTATCAGAGTTAAACTTTAATAAAATATTAAATAAAGCTTTCATAACAAATATGATTGTTCATAGAAATGGCAGTGCATACTCCAATATGTTGTACAATTCTGATGCAGGACAGCATTTAAACATGTGTCTGCTTAGCTGCAGGGATCTAGACACAAGTTAAGTATGTGTTTACTTTCCTGAGCAGGGAAGCAGGGCCTCAGGAGGAAGCCAGTGGCAGCAATATACAGCCGTTTTCAATGAAAATGAAGTACAAAGTGTTTTTTTGTGTGGGGGGGTTTCTGCCCAGCAGCTATTCTCTTTTCATGGTTGAACTAAGGAGGTCTTATTTTGTTTTTGTTTTAAAAAAGGCTTAATTACAGTCCATTGAATAAGGCTCTTCCAGAGTATCCAGGCAGATAGTGAAGGTTGATGAAATTTACGGAGACTGGAGCTAGTGAGGCTGGGCTGGGCTGAGCTGAATGGAGAGGAGACGAAGCTCCTTCTGTTATGCAGATAGGAAACTTAAGACTTTGCTGTCTCATGTCAACTTTAGATTGTCCCCAGGTGGCATTCACTTGCAAAGTCATTGATTTGTACAAATAAATGAACAGTGACAATTAATTACACACTCCATGAGTGCAGCTCGGTGAGAAGGCAGAAGCTGTGCAGCCTTACGCCGCCCACCCCTCCCCATTCGCATCGTGTGAGCAAGCGCCTTGGGAACGTGCCAGGCCAGCTTGGGCCATTCCGGCTAGCTGGGTTTTCCTTAGTCTTTCGTTGTGAGCACAGAGCCTGGTTGAGTTCTGCGAAGCCCTCCCACAGTCTGAATGTACATAGCCTTCATAGAAGAAGTTCCTAGTACCATCCTATATGCTCCATAGGAAATTCTTCTGCTTTTTATTTTCTGTATAAATTGTTTTTCTTCATTAGAGCACCTGAGAGTACTATAGTGCAAGGCAGGGTCTATTCTAATCTATAAAGTGTAGTGCTCTACAGAAGACACTGAGAAGATAAGGTTGGGCATTCAGATAAGAAATTTCAAAGCTGTTGACATAACGCGCAAGGGACAGCAAATACTTTCCTTCTAGGCAGGTTTTAAAGGAGGACTAGACTTGTGACCTGTTTTGTCAAACTAATGAAGGACATGGGTAAGTAAATAGGAATTTCTACAAGGTGCTGTGCGTTCGTTAGAATATTCTGAGGCCTGAGAATGGGACATGGAGAGGACATGTCACAGCTCCTTGGGACTATGTCTGAGGGAGCTGTGCTGTTTACCCTGTTGCTGCTTGCTGCAGAGACAGCTGAAATCGAGCATCAGAAAGATATCAGACGACCAGCCCATGGAGAGGTCAAAAGCAGTGACAAAAGCATTGAGTTAGAGAGAATAATTTTGTATGTCAAAAGGAGTTGTTCATCAGTTAGAAGCTGCTTGGGGTCAGCAGCCTATGAAGACAGTAGGAGTATCTAGGGCTGGCACTTGCCTTTACCCTTAGGCACTTAAGCTTGTATTTGTGAGTTACTTGCCAGATGAGCTCTCTTTGCAATGGCAAAGCAAACTCACCTTCTCACCCAGGCCTTGGTGTTTAGAGACTTGATTGATCTGACCAGTCTTTGGGAACTGTAGCCTTATTTAAAGCAACATCTTACTCCCTAGCTGAACAGCGCATGAAACATGGACCCTCTCGGCCTTCCTCTCCTACAGTATGTAGCTTTTCTACCTTTGATTCCTACCTGCTGGCTCTAAACCACAACCATGAATATTGGGTGTATGACCGTTCACTAGACTCTTCTGACATCAAAACTTTGCTTCATGTTCTTTTACCAATTACCAAAGTTTTCCCAGAATTTTTCATTATCTAAAATGTAGAAGGAATGTTTGCAAAGGCACTAGGATCTACAAATGCCTCTGTTCTAATGGTCTCAAACTTTAGACCTCTTATGGGGCCTGTAATTTGAAAAACAACAAATATTCTTATCCTAGTGTCTCAAGCTGAGCACTGAGAATTGTGAACTGGAATTCATCTTTTCAATTCTAATTACATTTTTTACCTAAATTAGGAAACCTATCGTATAGCATCCTTTCAAGCACTTTACTTTCCATATAAGTTCAGTGATGACTGTAGCATGTTTCCTTACTTGTTTGTCACATATAGTATTTGTCTTTCTCCAATCTTGTCAGTAGTAGTATGTAGAAATAAAACACAAAATAACTGTCAGTAGTCTATAGAACTTTCCATTTGGAATGATGGTATTTTCCTCTCTGCTATATTATCTGGTTTGTATTCAGTTCGCCCTTTATCTCTGATATCTCTTGCCTTCAGTCTGTTGCGCTTATGGCACAAAGAGAATGGTGATGAAAACGCACAGCTGTATCTCCATTCAGTGAATAGAGGTGGTTTTTCCTTCCCGTTACCTACCACAGCACTGACATTTTATTGCTTGCTGAGATAGGAGACAATGAGGGGAAAAAATTGAGTCGTATTATTCCCATATCTAAAAATAACCCTCCCCCACCCCAAGAACTCTTCGCAAAAGAGCAAGTAATTGCTGCAGAATTCACAGGCTCCACTGTGCATCGGAGGGAGAGTGTTCTGGAGATTAAGCATTTGGAACTGAATACCTGCCCATGATGTTATAGCTCTGTTGAAATGCAAAGATATGTCCTTTCTTTCGATAGATGTCAGTTAGATAGGTGTATAAATGTATTGTGACATTTTAAGTGCTTTTATCATTGTAGTTCCAGAAAGCTTTGCATATATTAACAAGTCTGTCTTCCCAGCAACTAGCAAGGTAGGCAATTGCCTTCACATTACAAATAGGGATGGGCTAAGGTAGGTTAAGCTTGGTCAATGCTACTCAGTATTTGTGGAAAAAACAGAAGAACCCAGAGTTCTTGATCCCTTAAACTACAAAAATCTTTTCTCCATAAAGTGAGACAACTGAGTAAAGTATGGCTGAGCCTGAAGCCATAGTTACACAATGCAAAGATCATTTTCTCTGAAATCCAGACTTCACTACACTTCTAGTTATCCCTGAATGTTTTTAAAATAAAGTTCTAAAGACACATGCTCTTCAGCCACCTGTTACCATGGTGAGCACAGAAAAAAAGTTGTCTTACCATTTCTAAAAATATTTCTTCAATGGGTAGGGGGAAATCCAGAAAAATAGATACTTGCAGAGCCAAACTAAATGACTGGTAACGTTTATTAGTATAAACCCTGGAGTCTCCTTGGGAATCTCCAGCTACTTGAAACTAAACATATTGAGGAGCCTAACTGCTTTTCTGTAATCAATTTCTAAGGGGAAAGCAGCAACTGAAAGCTAGTTTATTTTTTAATCTTAGTTAGATTTATGCTGACCCTGTCAAAATTAAGACCAGTCTCAGGGTTTCTCTGAATTCCTCCCTCTGTTAACAGCTGCTAGAGAGCTGCTGGATTTCAGGGTTAGAGCAGCACAGTGAAAACCACTTGACATGTACAAACTTTTTAACCTTACAATACCTGGCCTTACTGCTGATAGAGTACCATCTAAGGATCTTTATTTTGTGTATACAGACAAAGAATAGGCTCAGGACTGTTTCTAATGGAGACTTTATCCTTGCATTGAGGTGTCCTCTTCATTTGGCAAGTGTACAGGTCACAAAGAGTTACTTTCTCTACACAGGCAGGCAGATACCAAACGCAGCACTGCAGAGTCCAGAATCTATTCTGCAGCATGGAAATGAGCTCTTCATGGGCTCTTAATGCTGAACTTCTTGTGATCTGTTTTCTTCAGTGTACATGTATGTCAGACAGAGCAGAGTAAAAACTGCAACCTGTATATTTGAGAGTTTCTGGCAAGCTCATCTGGGCAACTGTCTCATTTCCTTGATGCCTTAGAGCCAGGGTAAGAGGCTTGACAAAAGGGAGGTACAGGCTGCAGTTTAGCAGAGATAACCAAAAATAAAACATGAAGCAGAAATAAAGGAATTTCTGTCTTCTCATTAATCCCTAATCATTTTGCTGCCTACAGGTTATTTAACCAATGAATTTATGTTCCAGATTTGTGCAGCTGTAGGGAACAGGGGCTGAGAAGGAGAGTGTTTGAAAGTGGCATCTGTCTGTTAGCAGTAATTAAGCTGCAATATGCAAAGTTGCAGAGTTCTAACTGCTCCCGTTAAGCTGTTGATGAGCAGTAAAATCTCTGATTAAATTTTAAGCAGAGGGAAATGGGCCAGCCTCCTGATCTGAGGAGGCTGGTGAAGTGGAGCACGGGCCGTGATGAGCTGCGTGTCCGGGCTGGAGGTGAGAGCACAGCCAGGCACCGGCCACCCCAGCCAGCAGCACGGTCCAAGGCAGCATGGACTCTGCACCCTCCCTGGGGAAGGTGGGGCCTGGGCTCCCTTCTGTTCCTCCACAGCAGCAGCCACTTACGGCACAGGGAAGATGTGTGCGATAGAGTGGAATGGCTTCTGCACAGCTTTATTTTTCCCGCATATATGTATATCATTGCCTGACAGGTTTTCCTTTTCTTTCTCTGACCCCCTCTCTCTTTGTCCTTCTCTATTGCTGAGGCTGATGTCTCAAAACATGTGTATTCCGTAGGCAAATCACTAAGTGCTGGTGGACAACAATACTTTGCTACCTCAACAGGTAATTGTGAAGGTTATTAATTTTTAAAGCACTTTGAAATCTCTAAAAGAATGTGTAAAAAGGCAATTAAATATTATTCCAGTAAATATCACTATTAATTATCATTATCTAGCATATTCCTCTTCCTCTACCATTCTTGCCAGGCTCCTGTCCCTTCTTTCTCAATGGTCTGGCAGGCCAGCCTGTAGAGTGAACCAGAGGCTTTGTTCCCAGCATGGGAAGTGTCATGGAGCTCTATGAGTAATGAATGAGCCCATTACAAATTTACAGGCAGGGAGACAGGTTAGTCCTTTGTCAAATCGGTGCGTACGGTGTCCTCCTTCCTTGTTCCAATTATTCAGGAGGTGACAGCAGTTTTTCATGCACAGCTTTTCAGGTAACCGCTGATGCATATTTAGGACAGGGATAGGTACAACACTTTTCACACAGGCCTTCATATTATCTCAAGAGGAACAAAGCTGACAAAAGTCGACAGTGGTGACTAATGCTCTTACTTTGAAACAATCCTTTAGGGGGGAAAAAAAGGTAAAATAATAACAAAGAAAAAATGGCTAGTGCTCCAAGTTCTGAAGGATTCATTTAATTAAATATAAAACCTCCAAACCTCCAAAAGCTATTGCTTGGAGACACTTTGTAGTGAGAATGACTTACATTTGTATAGTGTCTTTCATCCTACAGTTTTCCAGAGTTTATTACATGATCTTGATGAAGAGTAGCCAGCTTGACAGCTCTTAACAGCAGAGTACACAACCACACAACAGAGGAGGGGAGGAAACAATAATATCCTGAATTGGTACTACAAGGAGGAGATATTTTGAGAGCACTTACCAGGCTATCAACAACCTGGTGAACAAGGAACCATAAATGATCAATATTTGAATTTCTTCTTCAACTAGGCTCATATTGTGGAGTTGCATGCACTCTGCTTTCAGGACGGGAAAAAGAAAACCAGTTATTAATACTGTCTTTGCTGTCCACCCTTCCAGCTTTGATCCCAACTCCTCTAAGTTGGTGGCCTGCTGCAACAATATCTAAATGGCCATTTTCGTAGAGAGCTACAATTTAGTCAAGCTCTTGTGCAACCTCCCTCAGACCCTTTTCCCCAAGATTGGATAGTCTGAGAGTCCACAGTAAATCAGCACTCTTATCTCTGCGTGTCACAAGAGCATGAGGAAGGTTTTTGAAAAACTAGGACCTGGCCTCCGTTGCATTTAAAAGATTCCTCTCAGGATAAAAATGGCCCTGCTTAATTCCCTGCAAGCCTTCCTGTGGATGGAGATTACAGGCAGCTAGGGGGTAAGGCAATGGGTGATATATAAGCTTTGGAGTTAAATATACCTTTACAGCTTGGAAATAGAGAATGCTCCCATATAAGTGATTGGTAGAGAGAAGAAGACAAGAGTTTGTATAAAAAGCAGAAACCCTACTAGGAGGAAGCAGAAAAAGGTCCATGCTGAACCACCACCACAGAGATTATGCCTCATGACTGCTAAAGGAACAGAAAGCTTCTTTAGGAGACATATGTTGTTGCTATATCCATTCTTCTGGGAATGATGTGGCTACCAAGTCATGCAGGTTGTGCATATAAGATTCTACATGCTCAGTATACAGTGGGTGGTTGTTATAATAAACATTATAACAAATGTTTGAGGAGAACAGGGAAGCATCCAGACTCAGGGTTCTAGGTGGTGGTGGTGGTGGTGGTGTTTTATAAACCCCTCTAAACTGGATGTTAAAACCAGTTTAAGAAACAATTACCTTAAGCTGAAGGTGGCCTTTCCTAACTCTGTTACAGGTTTGGTAGCAGCCCAGTATTTGATAGTTTAGCAGGATATTGTCTCTCATTTTGTTAGGTGGGCTACTTAGGAAAGCTAGTCTGTAAAGCAGGAGATTTGTAAATGGGTGTCAGGTAGAAAGTGCCCAGTCCTGCAAGAGAACAGTCATCTCCAGTTCCTGAGGGGCGGAAAAGGGCCCATAGGGATCACTTGAAGCAGTCTCTTAAATTTACATCACTTGAGTATTCATGATGTGTTATGTGAGATTTGGAACACTGGCCTTTGCTTAAATATTTAGTTTCAAGAACTTAGCAGCTTTTAATAGGGTATTTAATTCTGAATAGAAGACTTCATATTTTACAGATGTGATTGTGTAAGGACCAGGTTGAAAGTGCCTTGAAGTGTGATTGCAGAGTACATCACTGAGTAGGGAGCCATCCTGTGCCAATCACTAGGAAGCTGAAAGCAGAGAGATGTTTCTGATTTCACAGAACCACAGAATCAAAGGCTTGTTCAGACTGGTGGGGACCAGGAACTTAATATAGTAGCAGAAGCTCTTCTTGCTGTTGTCCTTTCTAGGTTGCCCTCACTGCCCCCTTTTTGCAGTGGAGCACCCTTCAAACTTAGTCGCATTGCTAGCATCTTGGGCAGCTTTGCAAATACCAAGGCAATAACGCAAATGATTTGGCACTGCTTTTTACCACAAGTTAGTGTGAAGTGCATAATGCTAAAGTCTTTTCCCTTGTTGACATAATAATTAAAATATACTCATTTCTGGAAAATGTGCAAGCAGACTGTCCTAAGACAACTCTTTCCTATGATATTTTACAGAATTTCTTTATTCCTCTTACATAAGAAAATGCAGTGTTCTGTGCCTGCAGCTCAGCCAGCTCTGATCATCACAACCATGATTAAAATGAGTTTTACTGAGCTGGAAGTGAAATGTCCTTTTTGGGCACAGACTTGGGTAAATGTTCTGCAGGATGTTGCCAAGCTACTTCTTTTCTAAATAAGAGAAAATGGAACAGGATGATTTTGCATGGGGCTAGTGCCATCTGGGAATTTCTGCTTTCCTGATTGTCAACAGTATTTAGGGGTTAAAGACTGACAAAAGTGGGACAGTAGAAACAATATTTTTTGTTTTGAAGTGTTTGGCTGTATTTTCACAGATGTGCAGTGTCGTGCCATAGAGTAGGAATAATTATCTGTTAGCCCTGTGACGAGATTAGCTCACAGGTTCTCAAGAAGGAAGCAAAAAAGCTGAGAAAAAAAGAGTAAGACTCCTCAGATTTGGGATTTGCTCTTGGACTCACATAAGCAAACACCTTTCAGAACAGGAGCAAAATATGTTGCACCCCTAGGGTAGCCTATCTGTGTAAGCTATTTTCTCTATTCCTTATATTTAATGGGAAGATTTAGGCACACTGCTTAGGTAAATAAGGTTGCTGCCTCATTGCATTTTAGTCATTGAGTTGATCAGTTGAGAAAAGCTATGATCATTTTAATTTTTGAGCCTTTTGTTTTGTCTTCTCAAAAGATCGTTTCAGAGCAAGGATCTTTCTAAAAGATCCTTGGGAGCAAGAGATTTAAGAGAATGTAAAAGCAAAGTTAATGCATCCAGAACTTCTCTGTATGTGACAAAGCAAAATAAAATAAAAGTGAGACGTCGAGCAGAAAGGATATGATCCACTTTCATAAAAATGAAGTAACATTAAGAGAATACCCAGCAGAGAATGGAGCAAGGAAAATTTGATACATGAAATGTGTGCTGCTCCAGGGAGGCTAATTTCTCCCAAGGACTTAAATTTGTGGAAAAGAATCTTGAAGTTGAAGCCAAAATTTCAAGAGCTTAAAATGTAAAGAAGGAATAATGGGAGCTGGCAATCTTCAGCTACTACAGTAAATAATCAGTCCGGGGGAAAATAAAATGCTAAAGAGTATTTGAAAGTTTTGAACCATTTCTTTTATTAAAAAAGATGCCACAGGCATCCTTGTTTAGAGGCCTGATGTTGCTTTGAGTTCTAGTGCCACCTCTGACACTTATTTGATGGATGGCTTTAGAGGAGTCGTGTCCACACATTTCATCCTTTTGATCTGTAAAGTCAATATGAAAATATTTACTCCCTGGGCTGTTGTGGGAATTAATTAACATTTCCATAGTTCTTTAAAGATGTAAAATGCCAAGTAATATTATGATTATGCTCTTTCAGTCTGTGCTGTTGTCAGATGCCACAACTCGCACTGGTGAGGAGCTAGGTACTGACTTCCAGTGAAATGTAAGGGGTTCGTGTGATGCAGTTCTGAAGAATTAATTAATAATGTTCAGTCAATTGAAAATAAAAAGGTTTTGCCATTTGATATGAGGTATTATGCTGCTAGGTAGGTAATTTTTCAATCTGAATCAAGAAAAACTAATATTCTGTGGTTATTAAATACTAATGGAACTGTTCCTAGAGCTATGCAGATGCTATTAATGTCATTTTAACCAAACCTCATAACTGTATAATGCATTTCATTTCCTTTATTGCTTGCTTTTTCGTGCCAAAAGGTTTTTGTATTGTTTTTGCCATTTTTTTGTTTGCTGCTTGATAACTTCCCCATTTTTCCTCAAAGGTGGCTGTGTCCCTGTAAAAGCGAGGCCATTTTCTCTCTCCCTCTCTGAAATGGCATGATGAGAGACCAGCAGAGGTGTAACGTATTCCTATAAATTACCTGGAGCTTTGCTGCTTCTCTGTCTTCTCACATGCTCTGTAACATCGTCCTGCAAAATGGAATTGCCTTGCTTAAAGCTGTGTTTAATTGAAACTGATCCAGTAAAAACATAATTTAGTGAGATAATAATGACTGTGCTGGTTCTTACTCTAGCAAATAGAGAACATTTTAAATTATCTGCTGAGTTGGTGGAAGGTGATGAAATGTTCAGGGAAATATTTTATTTGTTGCAGTCTAAAAGGCTCTGTTAGTTAAAAGGCTTGAGGATAATTTGCAGGGAGCATGTTTTCCTTCTTTCCCCCTCATCTAAAGTCGTGTCTCAAATGTCTTTTTTAGGTCTGCTGGTTGTGACTTCAGTTTCCTCTGCCAGATGACTTACCTTGTGCGAGCTGGGCTTCAAGCTTTGCCTGTAGACAGGCAGGCTCCCATAGGCGCCAGCTGACACAGAGGCCCAGGGGAAGGGCTATCTTCAGCCACAGAGGTGGTTCACTCTAGCAAACAGGCTGGTTTCCAAGAAACACAGTGTATGGGAAAGCCCAGATTGCTTGCTTTGATTTATTAGCTAGGTTTACCTGTTACCATTCCATTTAGATAGCACAAAAAGAACCCTAAAAGTTTATTCTCTCCCATGAAAGTACCTGTTACTTTATCAAAAGTAGTAAACAGTGGAATCGAGAAGACATTAAAAAAGGGAAATTACAAATAATTCAAAGAATAATTTCCATCAGAAGCTATTTAAAACTGTGTAATACTTTTTGAACTGAAAGAAGAGGCGCTGGAAGAAAGGCTATTTAAAATTGCATTCAGCATAATACTGGTGACTGTGCAATAGAAAATAGAGTAACAAGAGAATCAATTAGAAAGGTCTCCGATCCTGACATGGTAGTATTTTGAGTTTACTCTGTCCTTGCTCTTTACAGGCGTCCACGAGTGTAGCCTGCCAAGCAGCACTGAACAGAGGCTGCCTGTGCCTACTGGCAGGGCAAGAGACCTCAGCGTCATCAAAACCCACATGTGGAACTCTGCAGAGATCCACAGCTCCTGACTCCCCTGCCTTGTCTCTTTTTTTTGGTCTTATTCCAGGGTATAACCTGTGGTTTTTAGCCAGCAGCAGGTGCATCCAGCAACAATTAGACCACTCAAGAAGCAAATTCCAGTTAGTGCTGCCATGATGCTGTGCTCAGTTCCAGCTCTGCAAGCCTGCCTTCAGTGCAGCAGCCTTACCCGTTGCTCAAGTGTTAGCACATGTTGCAAAGTGAGGCTAAACAGGGAACTGAACCGGTGGAAAAGGGCTTTGGTGTTGGTTTTTTTTTCCCCATAGGGCTAGTTTTCTGCCAATTTCACTCCCTGAACAGGATCACAGGTCCTGAGCTAAAGCTCACCTCTCACATGGACCATCCAGTCTTCTGCCTTTTCCTCAGAGGAAGAAGGGAAGAGCTGTGTGTCTAACAGCTGAATGTCTACTCTGTGTGACACTTAGTCCAGAACTGGAACTGAGCCATCATCACCATATCCATATAGAGGAAAGGGCAGGGCTAGAGTTAGCAACTACCAGCAGTGTGGGCTCAGAGGGGGTTCCCAGTATCAAGTCCAGCCCCTACAACCATCTGGTTTAGTTCACCTCATTGACAGCATTATTTTAGGTCTTAGCAGTTCTCTAGTAAATCAGGATAAAATGTTTCCCTCCCTCCTTTCCCTGTCTGGCTGTAGCTGTGGAAGTGGGCCCAGACCTTGAGCTCTAGCATACTCTTTCTTGGCCCAATAGCAGGATGATTCAAGGGAAGCTGACTAGCGAGTGTGATGTGTGTTATTTGGCATATCTATCAAAGTCATATAGATATTTCTTGGCATTTGTCCAGTTTCCTCCTTAATGTCTTATGACGTATGCTCCTGAAGAGGCTGGATTTTATATGTGTATCTCTCTGGCCAGAAAATGAACACCAAAGCAGATATTCCGACTAGTGAGTTTATTAAGCACTGCAAGCCAAATAGTTTAGAAATTATTTCATTTCCACACCTTATTTTCTCTACACTCTCTTTTATGGCCAGCAGTGCTTGTTTTAAACAGATGCGTAACTGTCCAGGGACTGAGAGGGCCACAGTCCCTCATTAGCGCACCCAGTGCATCAGATGTTCAGCTACATCTGTAATAGTAAATGTAATATTTACCAGGAACGTTCCCAGGTGCTGCTGCTTGCTGGCAAAGGAAGCCCCAGCCCCCCCTCTGGTTTATTCCATTGGCTTCTGTGACAGAGTGCTGCAAACAAACTGCTTTTAGAGAGTGGTCCTTGCAGAGACTTGGAATTGTTTGGGAAAGGGCTCCTAAGCATGGGCCAAATGCCAGGTAGTGTTCTAGCAAGCAAATTTCAGTGTCCCATTTCCCCCCAATATGTTTGAATATATTAGTAGGACAGTGTTCCTGTGTCACTGGCAGAGGGGAGCCCCCGGTATTTCCCTGCTTGCTATCTTCACCAGCCCAAAATTGCTGCATTCAGCACTACTGCTAACAGCTGATGTCAGCTAAAGGCCAGTGGTGTACCTTTGCTGTTCCCATTTAAATCCATAGGCACCATCAGAGCGGTGCTCTTGAAATTCTTTGCATTTCTCCCATATCTTTCATCTTTAGTATGTGCAAACTATGGAAACAGGAAGTCCCTGTTTGTGGTTCATTTTTCCTCGTGAGATGGGTAAGTGTTCATAGTATATGAGTGATGCCAGAGGTTGCCATTCTGAGTGTTTGAGTTTGCTTTAATGTACTCTTAGTCACAGCTCTTTTCCTCAAAATTTTATTACTCCTTAAGCAAATACAGATTGATCAGGAGATTCAGTCTGGTTTGTGTATTTTACATATACCTGTATGCAAAGAATGTGTTGCACAGATAACAAGTACTTGTTTTGGCACAAATAAATGGATTTGGGTATCTTGAAGGGGCTTTTCCATCCTTATTTTTCAGTCCTCTACACTTAAGGTGTCCCATAGCAATAGCCACAAAATCAAAATAAGACTTTGGATAGGTCGTATGAGGACAGATGAGCTGAAGAGTATAGGCCAAGTAGGCTGTGCATGAGGGCAGGAGACCACAGAGAGAAACAAATAATCATGTTCCAGGATCATAGCCATGGCCCTTGGCCAGCCCCAGAAAGCCTGGCTGGTCCCTCCTGCCAGCAGTGGCCTCAGGTGTGTTCAGAGATGGTGGTGCTGGCAGAGCACTGCTTCCCACGGCCCCTGGGTGCTGCTCTCCCTTCAGGGCTCCTCCCTCCGGCAGCAGTGAGCACAAGCCCGAGTTCTGGGGCGCGAGGCAGCACAGGCTGCTGTTTCCCCTTCCCACAGCTGCAGCAGCCCAGCTGCTCGTTGTTGAAGCAGCAAATACAAATAGCAGTATTTTTAAGTAGTACTAATGTAAGTTATGATGTTGCTGAGAAGGCCTTCACTCACAAAGGTGTGTTCTGGCTTTGTAATGGAGAAAAAAAAAACGCTTGGTAGTTGCTTTCATACCTATTTCACTGTCTCAAACTGCATCTGTATGTGTGCAAGAAATTTCTCCATGCAACAGAAGAAACACAAGGACTGCTCTTTTGAACATCATGTAGATAAGAGATGAGGGTGCTGGGCACTAAGGCCTGTTTTACAGCTTGCACAAAGGAGGCCAAATGACTACGTGCCTCCACCTTGCTGTGATGAAGGTGTCTAGGTAAGCTGTCCTATAGATGACTCCTATTCTTAGCATCTCATTTCATTCCACTTCTTCCTGCTGTGACTGCCTGTTGTTTTACCCTCCTAACACAAGGAGAATAACACATTATTAGCACAATAATAAATGTGCTTATATACAAGAAAAAATTGTGACAAAAATAGCTTTTCACATGATATGCATTTGGGGGTAGTTTGCTTGGGCCAGTCATACACCTGTGCTCTGAGCACTGAAACAGTTAAAGAACACTCATTGGTTTCAGGTGCCTTCCTTAAGACTGAATTCCATCTGCACTGATTTTAAAGTGTTCTTGCCAAAATCCTTGCTTTGCCCTCCAAACTCATGCATCCCATTATGTCTGCAGGAAGTAACTACTACTTTTTAGGCTGGGAACCTAGGAATCGCCACATACAAATTGACTACCAATCCCCACTAGGAACTCTGGAACTCTTGCTGGATTTGGGCTTTCACAGCACTGTCACTGAAAGGCAAAAACCGTTCACAGATCAGGAGAGCTGTCACACGGGAGCTGTCTCTGCTCTCCTGGACAAAAGGGACTGCAGGAAGAAGGGCATTTTTTAACATTTATGGGTTGGGGTTTTTTTTCGATTTTCAAGAGAAGCCCCTTTCCAGTGCTGAGGCCATTTCTACAGTAACAAAAAATGTCACTGTATTAAAACAGATCAAAATGCAGTGTAATAGTAGACAGCCAGCAGTACATTTAATTATATAGACCCATCAAATGCTGTAGCAAAAATCAAAGCTGCGCAGTGAAGTTTAATTGCTTTGTTTACTAAAGATTGAATAATCTCTGTGAGCTGTGACACAGGATCCTGATGGCTTTTCTGAAACAGACCCATTTTCCCTAGGGAGCAAATTAAGAACTATCAAACTCATTGTACATCAAATTTAGCAGGAATTAGGCCATAACTTTTAATGAAGGCAATGACTGCCATCTGGGGTGAAGTGGTGATGACTCTGGGTTCTTTCAGATCCATCTTCTGTCAACTGAGGTAATCTGTCACCTTTCCTTTTTGTTAATAGGAAAATATTTGCGGTCAGTAAGTAGATGGGATTTTTGGAGGATGGGTGATAAAGCATAGACAGAGCAGAAAGCTTTCAAGAAAATGGGAAGTTAGTATCCAAGGAAGAGGTAGAAAATGAGAAAAAAATATTTTTAATATATCTGAAACCAAGAGGCTTTTATATGCCTGAGTTATTATTGAAATCTGGCTGGATGTGATTACAGGGAGCTGTTGTTTCACGAATGATTTTTAATCCTGTTGGCAGAGTCAGACAGGGTATAAATTTGCAAGTCGATTGGTATGCAGATCACCCTGCTGCCTTGGTATTGATTTGAAGGATGCAAGATGAATGTTCCCTGCTTTATAAGGAAAGCATCTGAAAAGGAGAAAAAATGTTCCAAGTCCTGAGAGCCTTTGCTAAACTGCTGGATGGGAGCAGCAGCAGCGCCAGGAAACACTGGCTGCCATTCCAAAGGCTGGGGGAAAATATAGAAAATGTCTCTAGGATGCTCCTCCTTCAAAGGCGGGTGGGCTAGTGCCAAAGTGTGGTGTGGCAGGAGTGAGCACACAGCCTCAGGACTCTAGAGCAACTCGTTCATTTTTCACTGTTGAGAGCATTGGTTTGGCTCATGGTGCCACTCACCGTGCACTGGCCCTAAGGAATTCTCTGACTGAGAACCCTTGTAGCCTCCTCATCTTGCGCAGCCTCCTAGGGAAACTCAGTCCAGTCTCACATGAATTGGTGATTCACACAAATTTTGATGATTCAGAACGAAATGGTGGAGGCCAGGCCTGCTGCCAGCGCCAAAGCGCTGCCCAGGCTCATGGACCCGCCACTGCTGGAGCAGTAGAAATGGGGAGTTGGTTGTTTCGTGTAGGAATACGACTCATGGGAGAAATGTTAGGCAAATCACGTGATGGCTCTTCTGAAGCCTCTCACTCCTACCTGATTTTAATAATCTTTTATTTCTGCAAACAGTGTAATTCTCATAGGAGTTATATAAAAAATGGAAACTGAAGAATTGTAATTCTGTAAATGTATTATGCAAATTCTGTTGCTTTACTCCCCCTTTGCCTAGCTGCATACGGCACATGGCAGTGGAAGCTTGCACTGCTTTAAGAGCTTGGGTTCCCCAGAATTAGTCCACTGGAGAGGATCAAGCTGTAATATTGCAAACAAGTCAGGATATGAACTACACTTTTGCCTAAGTACTTTACAGACATATATAACTGAAATCAGAATATCTCTATCTCTGTTCCAAGCCTAGGCAGGTATCAACTTAAATACAGCGATTAAAAACATAAAAATTGTTTTTTTATATATAAAACCAGGCCAAAGGGAGAGTGAATGCTAAAATAACACAAAGGAATCAAGTAAAAAAGTAATAGAAACTGCTAGTGTACATTTTATGCAGAGTATACATTTAATGCATGATGTACTGAAAAAAAACCTGCAGTGAGGAGGTAGAGATTATGATGAGATATAAAACAGAAAGCTCTTATAATACAAGTAGTGCAGAAAAAGGCAATGTAGTCTTTCCTTTTAGCTGTGACTTCCCCCAAAAGGAAGAAACCTATTGAAATTTCAGACAGCCCATTTAAAACAAGTAGAAAGAAACCTTTTTTTTTTTTTTTTTTTAACACAAAGAGAATTTACAGGCACTGAATGTTATTTAGGTCATATAGTGTTTAAAAAGAGTCAGTTATTTAGACAAATAATAAAGTCATCATCAGTCATAATAGATTGGATACAATCGTATAAGAAATGAAAGGAATGAAGGAATTAGGAAGGAAAGGGCTTTCACTTCTAAAGCTATTTGCAGATCTAGTAAATCTAAGTTGCTGAACCAGAGCACGATGATGGTGGTCTGTACCTCTCCTTTTGGAACAGAGGAAACCACAGCACAGAATGCAAACCAGCTACCGCTGAACAGCTGCTTGAACTTAGGAAGACAGTTCAGATGAGCTCAACGCGTCTTCAGCTTGCGCAGCTTGCGATCATTTTATCTCTTGAGAGATCTCTTTTATGTCTTTTATTTCTTTAATCTTTCATGCTAAGACAAGTTCTGTTGAAGCTCACATGTCTATCCGTCTGTCCTTCTAAGGCTGTACTTTACAGGCTTCACTGCCTCAAATCAGGCAGAATTCCTTCCCCCTTTGCATGGGAGGTTTCTAAGTGAGGCTCTGCATTGTCTGTGCTGTTGGTGGACGGGGTGTTTGCACTTTGTGCTGAGATGCCGGGAACACCGGTGCGGCCCTTTCGCACACTGCACTGCAGGCCACGTTGCAGAACGCTGCGTTACCAGACTGTCCAGGCGCGGTTCACAGGCAAGACTAGAGGAAGTACTGATGTCTCTCACCATGCCAATAGATGTGGTGTTACAGCATATGGACTGTTGGTCTTTCTGGTTATGACAATAAAACAAAAAAACAAGCTGTTCTCAGATGACAGGAGGCAGGAGTTCAGGTTAGGTCAATTAGGATCAGCAGGGCCATTCCCAGCTCATCAGCAACACTTTTCTGTGCACTGAAATCTAGAAAGGTTTTTTTTTTAAGTTCATCGTTCAGCTGGATTAGACTATTAGTTTTGACTGTCCTCAGAAATACATCCTTTTAAATGAGCCTGACAACTCCACAGTTATTCCTGAGAGGCAACCGCTCCCTTCCATACATAATTTTCAGGAAATTCAATGACAATACAGCTTCTGCGCAAGAAGCTACTCCTGGCTCCGGAGATTTATGTCAGTCACTGAAGCTGATGGCTTGATCTGCTTCAGTGTGATATGCAGTGTGAAATAAAGTAAGGAGGGAGGTTAAACTGTTAAAAATGCTCTAGGAGGTTTCTCCATTATCTCCAGGGTTTCCGGGAACCAGAATGTTTCAGCTCTAAATTGTTCCTTCTAAGCTGCAAATCTGCTTGGAATTGTTTAACAAACACTAAGTCAGGAACTTTATGGACATTGATGGTATCTCCAGAAGATACTCTCCACTTTCCACAGCTACTCCTCAGAGATACCGTTTGACATGGATTCAGGCTGAATTCATGATTTGATACAATACACCAAGTCAACTGATACAGCCTTCATAGTCACATTAACGAGCCAATTCCCAACAGTGCTAACAAGTCACCTTTAGGGATGCAAATTTAATTAAACTTTTTAAACTTTTCTCTCCTACACTATTTCCACTGGTAAAATCCACTCAGTTCTTTCAATAGATGTTGTCCTTTAGATGACCCAAACCACAGGCGACAGCCAGTCTCTTTCCCCGTGGAAATTGTGTTAAGCATAGTATTAAAGCTCAGATTTAATAGACTGGCAGAAAAAAAAAAGTTTTGGATGATAATAGGAATGAAAAAGAGAAAGAAAAGAAGAAAAAATCCATAAGGAAGACCATCTGAAGCTTGTATTTAAGCAGTAAACAAACTTTATTTAAGAGGAGGTAGAAAAATGTAGAATCTTGCTTAGGAGAATAATATACTGTGCCTATATGCTGGATATGGTTAATGGCCAAATTCTACCATTCTTACTCATGCTGAATAACGTTTCTCTCACAGTTATGCCTTGGAAATCATAGTGAGTAGGAGTGGCCGATCCAAGCCCTAAATTTTGTCTACGTGGTGTGAGTACTTTAGAGGGAAAGAGTACACAGAGACTCTTTTTGCTTCTAATTCTGTTTTGCTGCAGAAGTGGTGCTTCTTAAGCACTGGGTGTGGGTGCCTCATTGCACCGAGTTGCAAAAATTTGTGCACTTTCACCAAAGATCTACTGATAGAGAGTAAGTCTTTGCTCCTCTCTCTGCAGTTTAAGTTTTCTTCTGTGGCAAACATGGACATTTTTTCTTTTTTTTTTTCCTTCTTTTTCTTTTTCTTTTTCTTCTTTTTTTTTTTTTTTTTTTTTTTTTTGCACTCTGAACTCATTAATCTGGGGAGTATGTTGTTTTGTTGGAGCATCTCTTTCTTTCACATGGCTTTTTCCCTTTCATGTTTGTTACTTTGTATCTTGATCATCAAAAAGGTTGACCACAGGATACCAAAATAAAAAAATATGAAACAAGGAAATAGAGGAAACACCTTAATGGACCACTTGAAAGAAACATTTGTTGAAAGAGAACTGTCCTATTGTAAATGAATGTATTTATTTTCAGTAAAATGGGGAGTAAAGGAGTCAGGTGAGTGTATTAGAATAAATCACATACTGGGCTAATGGAAGTACTCGCCCAGGGCCACTTTTCAGGCTTTCTTGTGCTCTTTTTTGTGTGAGCTTCATATGTAGCCCATCATTCATCCCAATAATTTTATTCTGATATGGATCTATTCTTCCTTTTCAGTCACAAGCACTTTTTTCTTCTTCTTGAACATAAAAAAATGGTACATTGAGACCTAGCAACAATCTGAATGTAGCTTGTAGCTGTTTCTTTTAAACTATGATCCAGCAAAATTAAGGATCAGGCATTTTTAGATCGAAAATAACACCAGTGTGGAGTGATGCATCAGCAATATCTCAGTCAATCAGCCTTGAGAACAGTTATCAAAGCAAAAGCTATTTTACTTGCAAAAAATGAAGCCATTATTAATTTTATCTGTCCCTAATTTGTTTTAATGACTGCATCAGAGCTGCATTAAAAGCTCAGGCTTCAGACTTCATAACCAGTCAACGCAGATAACAGTTTGTGATAAATGTCATATGGATAATTAAGTTTATGCATGAACAATTTGTTATGTCATCTCGGGGAATGTGGCATTTTTTGGATGACAAGTAAAATTAAGTCCTGGAGATCTCACAGTTCTTCTCACATAGAGTTAAACGAGGTCTGTAGGCCAATTTCTGGCAGTTCCTTCCTACGTGGGTCACGAAGGCTTTGGGGAAAAATCAGCTGGGTGCGGAACTGTTCTTCACACTCCAGCAACTACCTGCTATCATTGCACGGTACTAGAAACAGAGGCCAGGGGCACTTTGCAAAGGGTGGGGTTTTGTGTGTTTGTTTGTTTTGTGTATGTGGAACTTTTTTTTTATCCCACTGACTCCAGCTATAACTCTTCTTGCTGTAGAAGAGTATCTTCTCATATCAGTTTAGCCAAGTGGGATCAGTCAGGCACTGAATTTGTGCAGGGCTTTAGTCTTACCGTTGTGGATAAAATGAAAATGTAGGAAATATGTTTGACATTGAGACATTCTCAGAGTAGTTACATCTTAATGACTGGTGATATCCTTGACTTTATTTAATGAGATATACTGATGAGCTTTATTTTGTATAAATGGTGACTGAAACATCTTCCCTTTGCATGCATGTTTGGCAAAGAGATATACAGTAAAAATTTGTGAATCCATGGCTGGTGCCACTGTATTAAAATTCCTATTTAACTAAAAGAAAATGAGTATCATCGTGTATTAGCTTGATTGCATGTCAGGTTCTGCACTCGGTTTGCATTATTAGGAAATAGCCAAGGAAAACTGACCGTATTTTAAAAGTCCAGTGAAAAGTTTTACAACTGCACATTAAGAAATGCTGTTAAGCAAATAAGAACTAATTGCTCTCGGCTGCATTGGTAATTATCCACCCTGCCTTATCTCGTCAAAGTGCATTAATTTTATCTGAATAGGCACAATAAACAAAAGTTTCCAAGTGCTGCTATTGCTTTGTAGGATTCCAGACAAGACACAGTGCGGTATTTCCAGCACTTACAGATTTAGCTACACTGTAGATCTTGGGGCCAGAGAGAATGGAAGTGATGTGTCACAGAACTAGGCAGGAGCTAGTCGGGAGCTCACCCATCAGCTCTGCCCTAGTAGTGGCAAAGTAGCAGTGGGGAGCAGAGGAAAGGCAGCAGGGCAGCATGCAGTGCGCAGCACGGAGCCGCGTGAGCACCACAGCTGCAGGGCACCGCAGCGCCCGCCGGGGAGCCAGAGCCTGCCGGGCATAGAAAGGCCTGGTGGTATTTCCAGTGATCGTGTGTAGCAGAAACAGAATTTCTTAAAATGCTGTTGCCAGGATGAGCAAGTGGTATTTTTGGTGTTATGGAAGCATCTTTTCCTGAACTGCTGCTTTTTGGAGGGAGTGTGAGCTAGTTATGGTCCAGCTCCACACTGGAAGGAGTACGAGAGGATGTAATGTGGGGAAAAGAGCTGCTGCCAGGTTGCCTGTGTGAACTAAGGCCCCCTCCAAGCACCTCCAAGGTTCCACATACCCTAGGAGAGTTAGGGAGCAGATCCTCAATATTTCTGTGACATTAAGACCAGCATGCAAAACAGGCATGTTTAGCCAGCCCTATCATGGCTAAACCTTGTCTCTACAAATGTATTTTTATCCTCTCTTTATGACAGATTGGAGTTTCTTTACAGTCCCACACCCGAATGTATACTGATACCTATGCCCCTGAAAGTACCTCTTGGTGAAGGCAATGAATGGAGAGGTGACAAAGTTTGCACATAGTATAAAATTTTCTAAAGACAAACAGACAGTGTAGCTTGCTAGAGGTTCTCCTAATACTGATACAAAATAATAAATTAAATGCAATGTCAATAAATGCAAAAGCAATCTCTAAATTGTTATTACTTTTCTTGCTGCTCAAGGAGTTGCTGCAGTTACTATGGATGGGCCTCTGAGAATTACAATTTCATGCCCAGCAACAGTTGAAAGGAATGTTATGAAATAGAAGGAAATGTGAAAAATGAATAGAATGCTATGAATTATGTATGAAAAAAGGCATAGAGGAAAAAAGAAGGCATGATGTTAAAACAGTGTGTAAATCCATGTACCCCCGTACCCTGAATGCAATTTTGATTGCTATATCTGAATAGGCTGTAACAGAGACTAGAAGAGTACAGTGAGAAGGAAGGATGCCTGGAGTTGCACAAGAAAAACTTGCACATTTCTGATAAGAAGGAACTCTCCAGCTTGGAGAAGATACAGCACAAAGAGGACAAGAAGGAGAAACACTGTTTTTTGCTGGTTATTCACTTATATTCATCCTCTCCTTCTGCTTCCATTGCTGGCCATTGCCAAGGCCAAATAGGGAGCCTGGAGACCTTTCCTCTGTTCTGTGCTTAAGTTTCTAGGATGCTACCTCGCTGGTGGCTCACTCTTTCCTTATCCCTCTCTTAAGAGTACCTGACATTGGCCATAACAACTTAAAGCTCCTGGTAAATAGGGGCAGATCCTGGAGTATTCAAAGACACCCAAGTTCTGAGTATTAATGCAAATGCCATCATTTTCTCCTCTGCATTTTACTAGTGCCATGAGCAGCCAAAAGGAGAAATCAGACTTGTTTTTCATTCTGATATCTACATTGCTATTCATGCCAGGAGACAAAACCATGTATGGTCAGCAAAACTGTCCCTTAAACTACAGTCATGTGTCATTCACCAAAAGCTTGCAAAATTTCTTGTGTTCATTCTGAGGTATAGATCAGGGCAATGCAAATTTCTTATCACTGTTTCCTTGCATTTGCCAAGAGGCAGCACATCAAATAAATAATTTAAACTGGCTGAGACACCATAAGAAAACAAAGCTATCAGTCATCTCAGCTCTGTTATTGATCACCAATAACAAGATATTTGCTAAGACAAATGGTTCTGTTATTATACTAGTGAATTTTTAGCCTATCCTAACTAAATAAATTGCATTGAACTGTTTGTTGGTTTAAGATTTGCAAACATATCTGTAATAATTTTTGCTTTTCTTTCTGTTCAACCATCTATAGAATCTATGCACATAGCTGCTTTCTATTTTTCTGCAGTCTTTCTCTAAGCACAGCTGTCTACATACATGGACCTTTATCAGTGTGATAAGGAATTTCATCGGTGTACACATACCTCCAGATTTGCTTATTAGTCTGCATAAAGAGGAAAATGCAAGCAGTGTGATTATATAAATCACACATTACATCAGTGTTCAATACAAATGTTGTTTTACTATATCTTATGGGGACTGTCAGGTTCTAGTATCTTGCGTTATTATATGATTTTTACTTTATATATGACTTTTTCCTTATCACTATGTAGGTATTACTTATTAATTCGAGTATAATTTCAATACCCAAAGGTCTAATGAGGCCTCTTCCATAGAGCTGTTCCATGGCCCGTGTGGTTATCTCAGAGGCAGCCTACTTCCTCACCCTCCTTGCAGTGTGCGGCTCCTCAGAATTGGGCAGACAACTCCTGACTCCTCCTGGCAGCCGCACGGGTTATGCTCGGTGGGAAGGTGAAGGCTCCTGCCCACAGTGAATCTAACCAGTTCTAAAGATACTAGCAGGAACACTTGATCCTGAGCCTCTGAAGTGTCAAATGCTGTTTGCAAGATGCTGAGCTGTCACAGCAATCAAGAGACTAGTTCTCAGCACCTTGAGGATGTGTGGAAGAAAAATCTGCAGCCAAAGCATGGGTTGAGAATTGCTCTCGTGAATTCTGATCCCATGAGCTTCCCACGTGATTTTTTTTTTCAAATGCTTTTTTAAACCCTGGGACTTCTCTTCACCAGAATGTTTTATTTTCTCTTAAATCTTGCCAGTTAACTTGAAGTAACTGAAGAATCTTAAAGGATTAATTTAGGCATTCTCCAGACATTTCATCAAAACTAAAGGCATAGCTAATTTCAAACTATGGCAACTAAGTTTCAAACATTGCAATACTTTGAAAAAAATACCCAAGAAGTAAAACAAATACAAATGAACTACAAAAATATTCGAGTTGGGAGAGAACGATAAAAATCTTTTAAATAACTAAAAGATTCCCAGAATACAAAGATGATTGAAATAGTGCTGATACTGTATGTAACAGCATTAGCTGTCACCTGCTGACATTTTTTTAAATAGAAAACTAAAAACAAGAATTGCTGCTCTCCTAGAGGATGAGGCCAGCGTCACCAAAGACTTGCAAAAGTACAAGGAGACAGTGAGTGCAAAACAAGAAATGTCAGTCTTGAAAACTGCTGGTACTTCACAGGTGTGCTGTTGTGCCTCCTGTTGGGGAAATGGCAGTCACAAATAGTAGAGGTGCCACAAGAAAACACTCGGTAGTCAAATAAGATTGTCATCTGGGAAGGCTACCTGTAAAAACTGACTCTGCACTCACTAGGCCCAATTCCCCAGCAGTGGAAGGATGACTTGGATCACAGTCTGTGGAGATTGATAAGACCAAGCTCCAGGACATGAGGTAACCACAGCTACGGAGTCTTATCGCCACCTGAGACCATGTTAGCTGTTTGAGGAAGATCCCCCAAGTATTTCTGAGACTAATTTCGTCTTTTAGTTTGGCTGAGGAGGAAGGCATAGAGATCTGCAGCCCGAAGACTTTCGGGAGTCATTTGCTGTGTCATTTAAGAGCTCTCCTTAGTAATGCTTGTCAGATGTGACTTGGGTTCTTGATAAAGCAGGTGACTGTTGAAAAGCTCAGTCTCTTGGAATAGAAGTTTATGTGAGAATCTCTTTATCTCCATAAACTCCCTATGTAGCACAACTTAGATTGATGCTGTTATCAAGCTTCTGGGTTTTTTTTTTTCCTCTTTTTCAAAAAATGGCCTCTCAACTGATCCTTGAAATATCAGCTTAGATTTCACCCATTCAGAGTTACACAGCTGTGAGTCATGGAGGCTCCGCAGAACTGCAGAGAGAAAAAAAAAACTGAAAACATCTCTGTTCTGAAGTCAGTAGAAGAGTCTCTTAAATGCAAAATGCAGTGAAAATAGTAATGCTGAGCACATTTTAGATATTAAAGCACTTGAGAAAGATGAATAAATGCTATTGAGGTGTCAAAAAGCTGGAGTCTGTACATTCCAACTGTATTTTGAGGTGGACTCCTTTTTTTTCTTGCATATTAAAATGAAGGAGCACAGTTAAAGTGACGTGATTCTGTTCAAAATGTATTTTATGCTCTTATCTTGATGATAACGTCGCTTGGGTAATTTCCTTTCTCCTTGCTAAAAAACTTACCTCAGGAAAGACTGAAACTTTACATATAACAAGCTATGTTATATCCTATAGTAAGAGCTCAGATGATTAGACAGCTTCCTGGACAAGCTCTGGAGATGTGGGATGGATAAGTGGACGGTGAGGTGGATTGGCAACTGGCTACATGGCAGAGCGCAGAGGGTGGTGATCAGTGGTGCAGAGTCTAGTTGGAGGCCTGTGTTGAGTGGGGTCCCCCAGGGGTCAGTCCTTGGTCCAGTCCTGTT